>CM076577.1:1311407818-1311643907 GCA_034641835.2 Pinus albicaulis
TTCATTAAACTTCAAAAAACTAGGTTACAAAATCACCTCTGACTGAGGGAATACAAAAACTTTGACTGCTTCAAAACACAGTTCAAAAACAACTCTCACTCTCTGAAATTTCACTCTGGACAAATACTCTGTCTCTCCAAAAATGAAAGCACTGATGTGCACTTCAAATTATGTTACACTGCTGCTGTGTGTAAAAACAAAAAACTTACAATCTGAACTATGCACTGCTGTGCTATACAAATCTTTTTCACTGCTGTGTGAAAAATAAAAACTTACAACTCTTTTTAATGCACTCAGGCCTTTTTCTTCTTTTTATATGCAATGACATTTTTACAATATAAAAAAATACTATTTTAAAAATAAAACTATTCTAAAACTTTAAAACAAAATAAAATAATAAAAAAAAACTAAAATCCCAAATTCACTATGGCCCACGGCCTCCCTTTTGAAACGTGCAAAATGATATATATGTTTGATATATATATGTAAGACATATATATTCATATGTTCACTGTACGCACGATTTTCTTAAAACCAAATATTAAAACAGAACTTTGACTTGGTGTTTAAACCGGACGTCAACCCAAAATTTAACCAAACTATATAAAAATTCCGCGTGCCAAAAGGTTGTTGCTGATGTCATCAATTTGTGATGCGGGATTTTTATTAAATCCGCTTCATAAGTTTCCCCGAGTCTGATTTTTTGGTAATGGTACGGCAAAAATTGTGACGCGGAATTTTCTTTCAATCTACTTCATTAAAATTTCAAATCCGTGTTTGCTCATTAAATTCCTCCGTTTCAGAATGCAGCGCTGAGGTTGACTGCACATTCAAAATGGTAAGCGGCTTCTTACAGTGTCCTGCAAACAAAAATGGAAGGTGGCTGCCTGTACGTTGTTCTGCAAACAAAATTGGAAGGCAGCTCACGTTCTAAACTCTTGTCCGAAAGTCTTCCCGAGAGTTTTTGTTAATAAAACTCTCGGACGAGAAAATGCATAACTCTCGTCTGAGAGATTTTTAACTCCGGTTAAACCCAATAAAACTCTCGGTCGAGAAATAGAGTTGACTATTTTCTCGGATGAGAAATTAAAAATTTCTCCCATATTCTAGCCGTCTGCCAAAAAGTGTTTCCCAACTTCGCGATTTCACCCATATTACAATTTTTATCCTTGTATTCCAGTTAAAAAGGGAGTTGTCTATAGACTCAACAGAATAATCTGGATGGTAGTTTTTTGTCAGAATCAGGTAAAAGAAAATTCAAAATATTAGGTAGTTGGAGTGTTTGAAATGCATTTTTGATAATGGAAATGGATTCAACACTATCAAAAACCCTTTAGGCACCCAAAATAATGAAATTTAACAGCTATAAACAAGATTCTGAAAAATCTTTGCCGAAAATTTTCAAAATATTACCAAAATTTTTAGATTATTCTGTAGGTTTTTTAAGACTACAGCTTTAAAAATAAAAGAGACTAGAGAGTTGAAAGTATCACCCATTAAACGCTTCTAGATCTAACCCACTTATGTCTGCAACACATGAAAGAGCATTGCTCCAGCATTCAATAGTAGTGGAGTTGTAACGCGGTTGAGCGTCATACGTTCTCTTTTTTTGGAGGTTGCGCAGGGGATCGAGCATAGACTCCTTCGCCCCGTGTCGATCGCATATCAACCGGTCTCACATGGTAAAACACTAGAATAATAGGAGCCCTCGAATCCAGCATGAGCAGGAGTTCATCCAAACACCAGTTCGATTCCACATAGTTGGGAGAAAAAATTGCAACATGCACAGAGGCACTTCTAATAGCACCATGTATTTGACAAGTCAAGCCTTCTCCCTCTTTCAGTTCTTGGTAATCTAGAAAAACTCGTAGTCCATACGAAATAAGACGACGGTATAGATGGCTAGAAAAATTCTTCTTCACGTCGAGGCCTCTATGATTAATAAAGACATCGTAGCAATAATTGTTGTTGGAATCAGCAACGCTGGAGGTGGAGGCAGCCATTGAAAAAATCGTTTTGGAGGAGCGAATTAGTCCAAATTTGAAAAGGAAAAAATTCAAATCCCTTCTTAAAAAAATTCAAATCCCTTCGTGGATCAGTAATAGAATATCCCAAAACCTAGTTACCAAAATATCCACAGAAAATCCTCCTCCACCTCTGTAGCCTGGCTGTTTAACGAAACTACCCTAGCCCTTCTCTGTATCCTTGTGTCACTATGCTTAGATGCACTTTGGACAAGAAAATCCATGCGCACATGGATTCATGGTATGGAGAGGGCATCCTCATCCATACAGATATGCGGTTGTGGATTCATTGGAATATATATATATATATATATATATATATATATATATATATATATATATCTTAAATGGGTCATAAGAGTACTTGAATGCTTTTAGCAATATGCTGATTTATCTCTTATTAAAAAAAATGTTTTTTTTTTTTTGTCTTTGCAAAAAAATCTAATAATTTAAAATTACAATTTTAAATGAATTAGAGGAAAATATTTAAAATATATATTTTCAAACTCTAAATTGTTTATTTGTCTTTGCAAAAAAATCTAATAATTTAAAATTATAATTTAAATTTTTTTTAATTTAATTTTAAATAAGTTAGAGGAAAATATTTGAAAATCTACTTTTCAAATTATAATTTAAATTAATATTAAAGTCTCTTAAAATTTTCATAATAACATTTCAAATACAAATAACCATACTAAAACCTAGTTATCTTTTAAACTAATTATCTATATGTTTATTTTAAATGATTATTTATTTTATTTTTATAAGTAAAAAATTACAACATAAATTTTACAAAACAAGGTCATCAACATTATAATTAATTTAGTCATATAAATTAAATGACTAGTAAATGCCAATAGATATTAATCCATAATTAATATTCAAATACTTCATCATACATCTTAAGTTGTTAAAATTAAAAAAACCATAAAAATTAATTAAATTATAACATATTTAAAATAATGATTATTAATGATAAAAAATTAATATATAAAAATTAACATTTATACATTAAAACACATTTTAATGTAACAAGATTCTCAAGTAACAGAGATCAAAGAAAAGACCAGCATGGTTTCAGAGAGCCCACGATCAACATGGATAAATTGAAGCCATTGTTGGGACCCATCACAGTCAACTGAACAGTTTCTGAACACTAAGTTCGAACTTTCTTTTGGAAGGTAGAGTGATAAGATCCGGTCATTCAATACAAATTAAATCCTTTACATTTCCTAGAGGCCGAGAGTATTATAATCAGAGGCTCTTCTCATTTCTTCAAAGGTAATTGCATTTGTTAAATTCTCGAGTTCTTTTTGGAGGAGTAAATTGCTTGCTACAAGAATTCATATCTAAGTATGGTATATGCCAATTTAAGAGCTCAAATCGTGTGCATCAACAAGAAGAGACGAGGTTGTTGTTTCGTGGTCAAAGCCACGGATCGTAGATCTAGGAGAGGCTGAGCGACACATTCCATATCCATCACATATGTAGAGCTGAGCGATTGAGACGAGGGGCCAGGTGTAGGTTCATTCCAGCAGGTAGCAATAGCCTGTTTATTTTGTTGACCCCTGAATGCACGCAAAGTGACAATGATCGCAGATAATCGATATGTGTGTGTACGCAATCTGGAGTTGCTTACCCTTCAATAAGCATTATGAAGCCGAAATGATAATCAAACTCAACATCATTATCTTGGGAGTGAATGAATTTATCAAAATCTAAAGTCATGTGACTGATTGGATTTAAATATTTCTCATGACACAGAGAATCGATAGCTTTTTATTTAAATTTAAGGTTATGGGATTTCTTAGATAAAAATTTTGGTTGTTAAAATAATCGTTGGGGAATTTTATTTGGGTAAGGATTTAGTGCATTTTGCCTAAGGGGATATTACAAAATTATTGCTCGGGTATGTAAGGAGATGGGACTTTCTCTAGAAAACGCCCATAAAATTCTTGACAGGATTCTAGATGAAATAGAAGAAATGTGGGGGCCTTTTCACAGCAATACCAATTTAGATGAGAATAGTAGGCCTTTCTTGAAAAGAGTCTATGTCATTATGCAGTAAAATCACCAATTAAAAATAAAGGGAGGATAGGGAAGATTAGCTAAGCTCTTCACACTTGGATTTGAGCTACAATGCATGAAGTCAGTCATAGACCATCGTAAGTTGGAGGAATTAGACACATGTATGTCTGAGGTGGGGCAGCCAGAATGGAAGAAACTCAGTTGGGCTCTCAAGCCATCTACGCTTATGTTGATACAACCCAAAATTTAGGAACATCCTTGTAAAGAGGTCAGGCTCACAGTTGCTTCTTGTCTCAGCAGGGTCATAGCTTTGACATCGCCACTACTGCCTTACAAATATGATATCATGAGGGAAATATTGTAACTGATAATAGAAGCCCTTCAAGGGTCGAACAACATCATACTTCCTACCTTTCAAAAGCAGCAGAGAATTTTACAACTCATGGTAGAATTTAGCTTTGGCGCATTCATGTTGAATCTGGAACGCGACGACTTAATCTTTCAGGTGTTCGAGAACTTTCACACCAACATCACATCAGCTCATCCAGACTGTGTCAAAACAAGCATGCAAAAGATTGTTTCCTTGTTCCTAGAAGGAGATGTCGACATCTACAAGGTATTAAGATCCAAACATTTTACCATTTGGATGAAGGAACTAATTGTATCACCAACTTCCTATGATCTAGTGGAGAAGTTGGTCATGCAAAACATAACATTTCTCAGAAGGGTGTTCACTAAGCATGAGCTTAAAACGATTAATGGAGGAAGCAATAACAAAGGTACTAAAACCTAAAACAAGAATGAACTAAGAAGGAGAGGACTATGTTTTATATGCAAGGGACCTTGGGCACTTAACCATTCATGTTCATATGAGAAGGAGGTAACAAGGGAAGAATAGTTGGAGATGCCTTCAGATCATGGGGATTCATCTATAGTTGGGTTATCAGTTTTTGGGAGAGCACCCATGAAGAATTCGAGCAGTGAAGTACAAATGGTGAGCAGAATCACAATGTTTTTTTAGAGAGACTTGTTGGATAAGCTAATGATAATAAGTTAACTTGAAAAAGTACATGAGGAAAGGATGGAATTAATTCCTCCTAACGATGTGGTAGAATCGTGTATAGTTGAGTCCATATATATCTAGTAGAAAATCCATAAAGAGTATGGGAAATCATATGTAGATAATAGTCCACCAATACATCCATGTTTGACAACCAGAGAGGGTGAACAACAAATTATCTCCACACGTGGCGAAGGACATGAAGAACAACAACATGATGAGCATGGTCATGAGGGGCAACATGACAAATATAGTATGTAGGTTGATCTATTTCTAGAGATTCGGTCAAAGGTTCAATTTGGAGCTATGATAGTTGATCATCCGGTGCAGACAGGTACAAAGGCATTCAATAGGGCACTAAAATTTCCAGTAGAGGACTTTCGGGAAAATATCATGTGTTTCAAGACAGATCTTATGATGTTGAAGTAGAGAGTCTGGACAATATGAGACATTGTCTTACGGGAGAATAGGAAAATTGAGGAGCTCATAGGGGTAAGTGTTGAATCAAGGACCAAGTTATCCAGTGTTAAGGAATGACTCAAGTCCCTCATAAGGCAAGAAGAGGAGTACAATTGGGAGTTCTAGAGTAGCCCTCTATAGGAGTACATAAAGAAGGCTTGCAACACTATCAACCTGTCTTTATACATTGGGGAGAGCATCACATAGTTCTCAAAATAGATCATGTTGGGTGACCAAGTGGAGCAGCATGAGTTTAGCATCCAGAAACATCAACATGGTAGACTTATTCCATGTGTAGGAATTCATGCATTATATCCTTCCCAGGAGATGGATTGGCGAGTGATTATGAGTTGGAACTCTGTTGATGGGATGATTCCTAGGAGGATATGCTTAGCCAAGAGCATATTGCGGCTTGGGCCCTTAGACACGGGCAGTGATGGAGGGTTGAGATGGTATCATAATCCATAAGTCCCAAGACTTAGGTGGCATTGGGATCTAGGTGAATCTATTGTGGGCAGGATTGATAAGAGGATTGTTTGGGATCTAGGTATCGAAGGATCCATTCAATAACATATATCATGGAGGCATGAGATAACACATTGGGTTGTATGGGATTGTGGTATCAATATACAAATTCTTTTGATGTGGATAGAAGTGGATTATTTGAGGGCAAGCAATCTTTGGGCGAGAGGATTTGTAATATTCCCTTTTCTTGATATGGTCAAAATGGACGAAAATTACCCATGGTATTTACCATGGTATTGGCCCATGGAATCTTCTTGTTGAAGTTTGCAACAAGAAACAATGAAATTGGCAACTAGAAACAACATGAAAGCGCCTACACTAGTGTGGGACCACAGGTCATGTAGTGATGGGTCCTAGTGATACATTAGTGTGCAATTCAATTTTTTTGATAAATTGTATATGTGTCAAATTTAATTATCCCTTAATTAAATTAGACAATAAAATGTAATATTATCTCATAATCACTTGTAATATTTAATTGAGTGTGATAAACTCAGTTAGCTTATGAATTTCGAGTTGAGGGTAGTTCGTGAGGCATGCAGAGTGATTCTATGTGTTTTAGAGTTCATGTTGCAGTTAAGTGCATTAGTGCAATGCATGCGTAATCACTTAACTCAGTTAGGTGAGTTAAAGTCAGTTAAACTAGTTGTAATTGTTTGTTGCACTAGTGAGAGATCAAGTGAATTAAATCTTATTTAATTCACATGCAATGGATGATTTACTATTAATAGCTGCATGCATGTCAGTTCTAGTGGAGACCCAATTGCGACAAAGGTTAAAGGGAAATTGACTGTCGGTTGTATTATTAGCAGACTGCCTAGATGCAGTTAAAACACCACAGGATGCCCATGATACTCTGCGTAGTTGAGGAAGGTTGAAATTCCAAAAGAATAGGGATTGTATTCATCAGGAATTGCGTGAGCAAGGCAGAATGAAGATAGGCTGAGATTTGGTTAAGTGTTGGCCCGATTTTGTATGGATCGGTGTGAGACGATAGGCAGATTGCAGGAGATTCTTGTGAGAAGAGTGCATTGTAATTGTTTTATGATTCCTTATGGAATATACAATATATGATAAAGGGGTTTTGAGCAGTAAGCTTTCCCCGAGAAAATATCTGTGTTGTGGGTTGATTTGTTTCTTTCTGCACTTGTTGTGATTGGCGATCATGTTTATTTTCCATTAGGGGAATTTTGAGGTCTGAAATGGGCCTCCTAAGAAAAATGTACAACCAAAATAAACTTTATAAGAACCAATAGGATTCAAGATGATGATGTCAACCATGGGGGATGATTCACCATTTTTTAAGTAAAAGGGTAAAAAGATTAAAAAATAATAAAATTGTTTTTTCAACTCGTATTTTCAACTTATCTCCCAATTGTTTTACTCAAATATCGGGTGGGAGTACTCGTTGGATGCAAAATTTAATTCCTCATCTAAGAAGTACCCTTGTTGCATACTTTTGATGGACCCTACTACGCTAAAAATGAGAAATACATGAAAAAACGTGATTGCAATAACATTTTTCATGTATTTCTCATTTTTCATGTAGCAGGGTCCATCGAAATTATGCACCATGGGTACTCTTTGGTTGAGGAATTAAATTTTGCATCCAACGAGTACTCCCACTCGAAATTTGAGTAAAAAATTTGGAAGATAAGTTGAAAATACGAGTTGAAAAAGTAGGTTTTTCTTTTTTCCCTCTAAAATTTGATGATGTAATCAAATCTTATTTTATTAATTCCACTATTATTTTATAATTTCCTTAGGAGGCCTATTTTAGACCTCAAAATTCTTCTATTGCACAATTGATTTGTAGAAGGATTCAATATCTAGCTTTAGTACATTGTTTGATCGGATTGAATCCATTGATATACATATGTTTGTATAATTTCTACATGGTATCAGAGCACAAGAAATCACTATAGTGGAGGAGAAGCCGAGTTTGTGACTGAATATAATTTGAATTTGCAAAAGCATTCTTGGTGCGATAGGTGAATTAGGATTGAAATGGATTTCAATGGCTTGAGATTGGAATATGCACTTGAGGGAAACTCTAATTATATTTCATGTAAACACATGATGGAGGAAGTACTAGAGGACAATGGGTTGAAAGAATTCATTGATAGTTATGTCCCCAAACCTGCTGCAGCAGATGCCACAAATATTGATGCTTGGCAAAAGAATGTTGAAAGGGCGAGGAGGATCTTACTGGAGGGAGTACGAGACCACATTGTCTCAAGTCTACATGGCAAAGCGACACCATATGCAATGTGGAAAGATTTGACAGATCTGTTTCAGAGCAGCAATGATCATAGAAAATTGGCACTGAAGGACAAGCTCAGGAAAATAAAAATGGAGAAAGGAGACACTATTCCGATATATTTAACAAAGTTTGTCCAATGTTGAGATGAGCTTCGGAGCGTTAGAATTACTGTCGTGGAGGATGACTTGGTGAGCCTAGCTCTTCTAGGCCTACCCAAGAGTTTCCATAGTTATCAAGACTCTGTCAATGGGAGGGAGAAGTTGTCAGATTGTGAACGACTTTGGTCGGATTTGGTGCAAGAAGAATTCTGGCAGAATACCAAGGATGGATCTTCATCTAAGGAAGATGATGAGGAAAAATGTGCCTTGGTTGGTAAGGTGAAGAAGGGGAAGGGAAAGAAATCATATTCCAAATTTGAAACTGGCGAAGAAGGCAAGGAGCATGACATGTCCAGAGTGAAGTGTTTTCACTGTCACGAGCATGGACATTATTCCACTAATTTTCCATAAAAGAACAAGAACAAGAAGGCTTCAGGATATGTAGTTGGTGAGGCTTTGGCATCAAAATTTGAGCTTGAATTCTCGTTTATCGCATTCATGGTGTCAAGTGCAATGACATTAGGGTGGTACTTGGATAGTGGTGCATCTTTCCACATGACGGGAAATAAAGAACTTTTCAGTATCTTGGAGGAGAAGGACCTCTAGATGCATATCGAAATGGGTGACGATGGAAGGTATAGTTCTACCCGGATTGGTATAATTACTTTCTAGAGACAGTCAAGTAAACTATTTTTATTAAATTATGTAATGCATGTAACAGGATTGAAGAAAAAGTTAGTTTTAGTCGCAATGTTGGAGGATAGAGGCTATGATACTTTTTTCAGTTAAGGAAAATATTTCCTTCGACACAAAGCAACAGGACAAAAAAGAAGATTGTGATTTGTGTGAAGAATCTCTATAAACTTGATGTAGATGGTTGCACAACATTGATGGGTAAGGAAAACAAAGTGGTGAGTCGGGATGACGGTGAGTTACACCATGGAGCTTTGAAGGTCATGTAACATATTTCTACGAGGCTTCCAAAGGGTACCCTTGCAAAGATAGACATATGAAAGGGACGTACTATGGGAAAGTGTGAGAAATCTATGCGATTTTCCCTTAAGAGGGAGATTTATTTTCATGCAGATGAGGAACTCTTGGTTCCAAAGAATTAGCCTCAAGCTATGGAGAAACCACATGCGGAGGATCATGGAGTGGTAGAAACCACTCAAGAAGAGAAATTTCGAGCCAGATGGGTAAAGGGAGTGCATGTAGCTATACCTCCAGGTGTGAGGTGGGGTGATGTGCAAAATTAATCCCAAGAAGAAATTTGAGCAGGGTCCTAGAGATGGTGCGTCTCATGGATCGAACCTAGCTACGAGGAGCCCACAGTACAATAGTAGCAGGATCAGTTAGATTGATGTAGTCAGATGTCACGAAGACAGAAATTAGAGTGACAGGTGTCGAATATTGGAGCGCAGATCAGAGTTGGCAGTAGTGCAGAGTTCATGAATGCAGATGTCAACAACGCAAAGAATCCAATAGACATGTGCAGTAGGTACCAATAGTTAGAAGACTTTGATGAAAAATGTATTATATTGATTCAGTTGTTTGGAGGCTATTCTATTTCGGAAGAGTTGCATGTGCAAGAAACACTAGAGAAGTGTTGCATGCAAGAGTTGCATGTTGCATGCAAAGACATTCATTTCTTGTTGAGAGGGAGTGTTGAAGTTTGCAACAATAAATAGTGAAATTGGCATCTAGAAACAAATTGACATCACCTACACTAGTGTGGGACCACAGGTCATGTAGTGATGGGTCCTAGTGATACATTGGATCAGTGTGAGATGATAGGCATATTGCAAGAGACTCTTGTGAGAAGAGTGCATTGTAATTGTTTCATGATTCCTTGTGGAATATACAATATATGATAAAGGGGTTTTGAGCAGTAAGCTTTCCCCGAGAAAATACCTGTGTTGTGGTTTGATTTGTTTATTTCTGCACTTGTTGTGATTGGCCGTCATGTTTATTTTCCTCAATTGAGTTGTAGAAGGATTCAATATCTAGCTTTAGTACATTGCTTGATCGGATTGAATCCATTGGTATATGCATTTTTTATAATTTCCAGAATTCCCATGGTATTTGCCTTCGTTTTTCGAGGAAAAATAATAAAATGAGATTTTGTAGAGAGTCCATCAAGCCGTTAAAGGGGATAGGAGCTATGCCTTTGGATCATCCTAAGTTGTTTATCTATTTTATATTTGTTGAGAACTTGGCGAGGCCAGTTCTAGTTTTATCCTAAGGACAAAAACCCCATTGGTGTAATCGATCTAGTGGACATCCAAGGTTCACATTTTCCTTCAGTGTCTTCGTTTTCTTATGCATTGAGCAACCGTGTATGTCGAGTCATGGTTCCATTATTTTGCTTGTATTTAGGCATGTTTTGTTTTCTAAGTATTAATTGAAATAAGGGATGCATCTTTCCATATCAATTTGTGTTCAATGTTTTGTTGAAAGTATTTTTAGGAGAACATCTAAATGTGCCAGATCTGCTGATTATTTTGATGTTTGGGATCTTACATTTGAGCAACTAGAAACTTCTAGTTTTCGAAGCTTTGTCAAATGCTCCAAGCCCTGTATGCTCTTCAGATTCACACACTTAGATACCTACAACTCGTCTAAACATATCAATGTTTCAAAACTTGGTAGCTCCTCCACTTATTCGCACCAGCTAATGTTCATAATTCGAAGTTTTGCAAGGCCACAAAGGCCTTTTATCTTCCTCAATTTAGAACAACGAATCAAAAATAGTTTTATGAGTCCTTTTGGCAATGTTCCAACCTCCACCAGATCATTACAATCATGGATTTCAAGATATTTAATGGTGGGGCAGATACCTTCAGCAAATGATACCTCATCCAATAATTGTGTATTGAACAGTTGAAACTGTTGGAGCCCATATTACTCCATTTTATTTGAATTTTCGACACTGTACTCAATGATTTACTTTCATCTTAAACCATTTTAAAAGGCAGTTCTTGTAAGAAGAAATCCTTGATTGTAAGCTAATCAACCGATTTAACATTAGGACTGAATCTGGTAAACGTTTCAAATTCTGGCAGCTCCACAGCTCCAAATACCTCATTTATCTGAAGTAGTGTCCAAGCGAAGGGGGTAGGGTTTCCAACAGAGGGGATTTTAATACAAGGTTTTCAAAATCACTGGACACTCCAATGGAACTTGGCCACTCTTTCAAGTTTTTAAGGTTCAAATTTATTTTTTCTAGGAAGTGTTGATGTGAAATCTGAAAAGGAAATACTTCAATTATGTCACAGTGGTACAAATTTATGTGCTCAAGGGTGTTGATATTTCCAATACTTCCGCTCGAGAAATTTAAATTATAGCAGTAATTTAAATTAAGATGTTTAAGGTCAATTAAATTACGAAGGAATTCAGAAGCCTTTCCAAATTACCACAGTAAGAAAGGTCAATGTGTTCCACGCTTGTTAGATCACCCACAAACTCTAGAAAATGTGTCAAAGAAGGCCGATAACAAAATTATCCTTGCAATTTTAGAAAATGCCCATAATCGACTATAATCCATTCTAGGTGTTTTAGCTTCCCTATGAACTCTATAATATTCGTGAATGGAGCTTAAATCTCTAACTCTCACAACTGCAAAGGTGCCTGGAATAAATTTATGTGTTTCTATTTATGTAAATATATGAATTATTTTCATCTACCAATAATGGCTTAGACTTTAAATTATCAGAATTTCAATTTTCAATTTTTTTTTTATAAAAAATAGATTTTTTTTATTACGTATATGAATTTAACACTTTAATTTTGTTTTTATAGTATTTAGATTGAGAAATTTTCACAACTAAAATTGTAATTCCATATTGTGGGAAAATTAGAGAGGAAAATAAACCCAAAACACCTCAAAAAATTCTAGAAAATAGACTACGACACAAATCAATTCCCTTCTATTTTGCTACTTATGAGCTAGGCCATATGATAAATTAAAGCAGTATCAATTACTCTTAGAACATGACAAAACAAAAGGACTGTTATTTTATGTTTTCTATGTGCTTTAATATTTTGTTGTCTTTTGATTAAAGGATAGTATACTACCAGCCTAGATCCATCTAACTCTGGATCTATCATGCGCTGAGAGGGATCAAATCTCTCGAGGTGCAAACCTATTTTTCGAGTGCAAAACTTGAGGAAAGGTTTGCACCTCGAGAGATTTGATCCCTCTCAGCACATGATGGATCCAGAGTTAGATGGATCTAGGCTGGTTCCAGTTGGAGGCATCAACGTCACATTTTTCAGATTATTAAAATTTTTGTATATTTTTGAGATGTAAGATGGATCTAGGCTCATTTCAGTCATGTGATGCCAAGGAAAATCTATCAAAGATATGATTAATTTTATCAGTAATATGTAAATATATCAAATATTAATATAATCATTTTAAATATGCTAAATATTTCTGAGATTAACTTGGTCATTTTAATTTTAATTTTTCTGAGTTACCTCAGTTCGTTGAGATGATAATTATTGTTAATAAATATAATGATGAAAAATGATGAAATATTTTTTTTTAAATGCAAAGTGACAATAATAGTGTTGAAAGATAGAAAATGTGAATAATAAAAACGTACTCATGTTACAATCAATCTCAAACTATTTTCTTCTACTATTCTTATTTCCTCCCTTGTTCGTTTTGTTATCTTTTCATATCAATTATATGAAAAAGAAAATTTAAATCGTAAACCATTTAAATCTTTAGCTCGATCTATTGTAGTAAACATGATACCTTGTCTCTCTTGCTCTCCAATATTAATAGCTTAAATTACTATAACACAAAAATCAATCTACATAGTTAATAACTTTTTGTGCTTACACTAAAATCAATGCATATTGTTAATCCAATCACTTTAATATTAATGTACCGTCATATATCCAATTACATCAAATCGTAAATCAACATATGCATATAAATCAATGCATTCAATGCAAGCAATAAAATAAGATTAGAAACCAACATCTACACTGAAATCAATGCATTTACTCAAAGCAATCAAATAAGATTAGAAATAGCCATCTACATTGAAATCAATGCATTTAGCGCAAACAATCAAATAGTATTAGGAATAATCTACATTGAAATCAATGCATCTAGTGCAAGCAATCAAATATAATTATAAATCGACATCTAAATTGAAATCAACACATCCAGTGCAAACAATCAAATAGTATTAGGAATAATCATCTACACTGAAATCAATGCATCTAGTGCAAGTAATCATATATCATTAGAAATAAATATCTACACTAAAATCAATGCATCTAGTGCAAATAATCAAATAGGATTATAAATCACCATCTCCATTTAAATCAATCCATCTAGTGCAAGAAATATTCTTCCCTCTCTCCACCCTCCATCCATATATATATCCCCATCCATCTCTTTTTTTTTGTCTCTATCTCACCCCCCTAAACACACACGCTCTCGCACTCCATATATATCATTCTCTTTGTCGATCACCCTCTCTCCCCATCTCTCTCTTCTTCCATCTCTTCCCCTTCTCTCCCTCTCCCCCGCTAATATCTCTCTTTCCTCCTTTTGTCCTCTCTCTCTCTCTCTCTCTTTAGGAACCAACATCTACACTGAAATCAATGCATTTACTCAAAGAAATCAAATAGGATTAGAAATCGCCATCTACACTAAAATCAATGCATTTAGTGCAAACAATCAAATATGATTAGAAATCATCTACATTGAAATTAAGTCATCTAGTGCAAGTAATCAAATATAATTATAAATTGACATCTAAATTGAAATCAATATATTTAGTGCAAGCAATCAAATTGTATTAGAAATCACCACCTACACTGAAATCAATGCATCTAGTGCAAGTAATCATATATCATTAGAAATGAATATCTACACTAAAATAGATGCATCTAGTGCAAAATAATCAAATAGGATTATAAATCACCATCTCCACTTAAATCAATCCATCTAGTGCAAGAAATATTCTTCCCTCTCTCCACCCTCCATCCATATATATATCCCCATCCATCTCTTTTTTTTGTCTCTATCTCACCCCCCTAAACACACACACTCTCGCACTCCATATATCTCATTCTCTTTGTCGATCACCCTCTCTCCCCATCTCTCTCTTCTTCCCTCTCTTCCCCTTCTCTCCCTCTCCCTCGCTAATATCTCTCTTTCCTCCTTTTGTCCTCTCTCCCTCTCTCTCTATCTTCCTTATCACTCTCTCTCTCTCTCTCTCTCTCTAGAAACCAACATCTACACTGAAATCAATGCATTTACTCAAATAAATCAAATAGGATTAGAAATCGCCATCTACGCTTAAATCAATGCATTAAGTGCAAACAATCAAATAGGATTAGAAATCATTTACATTGAAACCAATTCATCTAGTGCAAGTAATCAAATATAATTATAAATCGACATCTAAATTGAAATCAACAGATTCAGTGCAAGCAATAAAATTGTATTAGAAATCACCACCTACACTGAAATCAATGCATCTAGTTCAACTAATCAAATATCATTAGAAATAAATATCTACACTAAAATCGATGCATATAGTGGAAATAATCAAAGAGAATTATAAATCACCATCTCCACTTATATCAATCCATCTAGTGTGAGAAATATTCTTCCCTCTCTCCACCCTCCATCCATATCTATATCCCCCTCCATCTCTTCTTTTTTGTATCTATATCTCACCCCCCTAAACACACACACTCTCGCAATCCATATATATCAATCTTTTTGTCAATCCCCTCCTCTCCCCATCTCTTTCTTCTTCCCTCTCTTCACCTTCCATCTATATCTCTATCTTCCCCCTCTCTCCCTCTCTCTCCATATTCCTTATCACTCACTCACACTCTCTCTCTCTCTCCACCTTTCTCTCTCTATTTCTTTCTTCTTACCTCTCTCCCCCTCCCCCTCCAAGTCCATCTCTCTTTCCCTCCCTCTCTCCACTCTCTTACATCCTCTCTTTTCCTTCCTCTCTTTCCCTTTCTCTCCCATATTTCTCTCCCTCTCTCTCTCTCTTCACCCACCAACTATGTTACTATATCCATCCCTCTCTCCTTATATCTCCTTCTCCCCCTTATCTCCATCTCTCCTTATTTGTCTCTTTATCTCAGCCCCAAACATACACGCTCTCTCTCTATCTCTCCCTTGTCACTCCTTCTCTCTCTCCACTTCTCACTCTCTATATTTCTTATTTCCTACATCTCTCCCCCTCCAACTCCATCTCTCTTACCGATCCCTCTCTCCTCCTCTCTCTTGTCCTTCCTATCTCTCTCTCCCCTAAATCCCTCTCTCTTCCCTAATCTCTCTCTCTCTCTCTCTCTCTCTCTCTCCAATACTCTCTCTTCCCCCATCACTCTCCTCCTCTCTCTCCCTTTATCTCCCACCTCTCTCTCTCTCTTTTCCCTCCAATATTCTCTCTTCCCCCATATCTCTCTCTCTCTCTCTCTCTAATCCACTCTCTTCCCCCATCCCTTTCTTTCTCTCTCTCTTTCCACCCCTCTCTCTCTCCAACTACATTACTATATCCCTCCCTCTCTCCTTCTCACTTCTTCTCTCCCCCCTTCTTTCCATACATCTTACTTTGTCTCTTTATCTCACCCCTAAACATACAGACTCTCTCTCCATCTCTCCCTTATCACTCTCTCTCTCTATTTCTTCTTAGTTATGTAAACTAATGAACAAAAATATTCGTAAATATAAAGCAGATTATGGAGTAAATATGAAAAGAGGTTTTATTTACTTACCATACCTCTAGTTTATTTATATTTTTATTTATTTACCCTACCCATTTTCTTTACTATGGTATTTGGCCCATAGGCTTGTTATATAATTAGATTTTTATTTATAATCCTATTGTTCTGTGTGTATTTATTACCCTCTTGTGCCTTTTATTTATATTATTTATTATTATTTTCTCTTTTATATCTAACATATTTAACTATTACTATCTTGCCTATTTCTACTTTATTTTTATTTTTATGTGCATGGCCCATGGTATCATGGTATCAATGTATTGTCCATTTATTCGTCCCATGGTGTTCATCCTAAATACAACCTCTTTAAGTTTTAAATATAAAAGGTTTTTTTAAATATAAAAAGAATTTTTATTTATTTACCATGCATATAGTTTATATATTTTTTTATTTATTTACCATAGCTCTGGAGTAAGTATAAATTCATTTTACAAATATTTAATTAAAAGAAATATTAAAATATTTTGGATTTTGATTGTTTGTGTTGAATTAACTCTTTTCCTTTGATTTAGGAAATGGTATTGACTTTAGTAAAGAGTAAAGATGTTTAAAATTTTACTTAATTTGGAAATTCAATGTGGTAATTTTTTTTGTTAAAGGTAAATTTATGGTCCATTCAAATTCACGTATATAATTTACTATCCATTCAAATTATATAAATAATACATAATTGTATTAGAAATTGATATATGTTCTAGCACAATGCGATTTTTTTTTTTTAATTTAAAACTTAAGTCGACATTTTGTATGAGGACGTGACCCACCTAACATTGGGGTCATATTGGGCTGTAGATGCGCCTCTCGGTGCAATAAGAGGTCTGATAATATTCGATACATTTAAGTGTTATAATATTCTATTTTTGAGAAGAATTATAGCAAAGTAGATATAATTGAAGATATAGATGCTTTTAAGTGATGTAATATTCTATTTTGGAGAAGGAATATAGCATCGAAGATGTAATTAAAGATATAGAATGGGTTTATTGTTAACAAAAGACAATGTTAACTCATAAAGAAGTTAGAAGAGAAACATGGTCATGTACTACTTTCTTTTATATAATATGAAGTAGATTTTTTCTACTTAAAAAAAGATTTCCCTTTGGTTCCATTTGTGACTATCTGGTACTATATTAAGAACATATGTAAATCTATAAAATTTAATGCATAAAAAGAAATTTTATTTACCTTTATTTCGTCTAGCCGTAATGATTTTAATTCAAGCCCATTCATTTTCAAAACCCTTAAATATTTTATTGGAATCTAAGAAGGCAGAGATGAGAAGGGAAAATTGTGCCAACAAAGCCACCAGAGATTTGGGGACTGAACTCTCCTGAAAATGGGTTCCAGGTCATCGTTCAATATTGAGAAGTTGTAAATATCTGAATGTGTAGGATGAGAGGGATGCATATTTGTCATTATTTTCTTCATATTCAACACTAAGTGTCTTAATTCCTCGCACCTTTATCACCTGCTCATTTTTTAAAAAACGATGTAGAATTACAAAAAGGTGTGTAAATTTTTAACGTAGAAGATTGAATGATTGACTGCTTACTGATGATTGTTGCAACATTTTGTCCATGTTCCTTACCCCACCCCAAAGACGACAGGGCAATAGTGAATTTGCAAGATCTCTCCCTAGATCTCTAAGGTGATCATGCATTATTATGTTATTTCCAATGACCACCGCTACTAAACATTTGTTCAGAAAACTTTGAAATCCCCGTGAGCCTTTCCAGACCCATCCCAAATTCTTAAGGTTGTATCCTTGTTTTCTCCTATGAAAAAGAAGACAATGTCTAAAAATATATTTTGTTCGTCTCTTTCAAGTGCACCAAAACTAATTTTAAGCCTCCTTTGTATCTCAAAGGGAAGTATTTGTTCAATTTTGTCCAATTCATCCCACCAATAAGATTTATCATTGTTTCCATAAATAAGAGCCCCAAAAAATTTTAAAGACAAGGGAAATCCATCCCAAGCCCTTAAAAATTTATCAACCATATATTCAAATCTGGAGAGTGGATGTGGCTGGCAGAAAGCATGCGAGCAGAAGAGCTCTTTGGAATGTTTTTTATTAAGGGTAGTCAAACTAAAATTGTTGACTCTTGTCCCCCTGACCTTAAGAGGACATTATTTTCACGGGATGTGACCAAGATAAAGCTATTGGGGTGCAATATATCTCTAAATGGAACAGGAAAAAGTGCATCTACTTCTTCCACATCATCTACATCATCTACATCATCTACATCATCTAAAACTAGTAATACTTGAGAAGACATGAGTGAGAAATTCTTCTTGAGCATCTCTATACCTTCATGAATGTTTTCCATCTGTAAATCAGATTGAGTTAATCCCTTTAGCATTTTTCTCCGCAAAGAAAGTAAAGATATTTAGCATTTTATCTTAAATCGAATAAGAAGTAGGATTTGCTGTAATTTGGACTCTTCTTGTTGAAGAGATCTTTAGCCAGTGTTGTATTCCCCAATGCACCCAAGCCTATGATGCAAACAAGTTGAACTCTTCCGCTTTGTTGTTGAAGTGATACTTTCATTTCAAAATATTCACTTTCTCATCCAAACTAGTGGGATATCTGACCACATTCAACTGTGTCTTTTTACTCTTTCTCACCACCCGTTCAACGAATTTATCTAATAACTCCCTCTCGTCACAAGTTATCCACAATAAAATAAATAAAACTACCATAAAAATAAATAAATATATAGCTTACAAATATTGCAACTTGTATCCTTGTATCCCAGTTAAAAAGAGACTATAGAGTTGGAGGTCTCACCCATTAAACGCTTCCAGATATAACTCACTTACGTCTAAAACACATGAAAGGGAATTTCTCCATATTTCAATAGTGGTGGAGTTGTAAAGAGGTTGGTTGTCATACGTTCTCTTTTTTTGGACGTTGCACAGGGATCGGGCATAGACTCCTTTTCCCTGTGTCCACCGCATATCAACTGACCTGAGACGGTAAAGCAATGGAATAATATAATCCCTCAATTCGATCATGAGCAAGAGTTCATCCAAACACCATTTCGATTTCGTGTAGGTACGTTCATGGAGCCACTTCTAATAGCCCCATGTATTTGAAAAGTCAAGCCTTCTCCCTCTTGTAGTTCCTGGTAATCTAGAAGAACTTGCAGTCCATAATAAATAAGACGACTATATAGATGGCTGGAAAAGGTATTCTTCACGCCAGGGCCTCTGTGATTAATAAAGTCATCATAGCAATAATTATTGTTGGAATCACAGTGTTGGAGGTGGAGGCAGCCATTGAAGAAATCGTGAAAGGAAATATTTTGTTTAGAGATTCCTAAGAGAGAATAAATTCCTTAGAAGATTATATTGAAAAAAGACCCAATGATATTTGAAGAGGTATCAGCGCAAAAAATCCTTGACCTCTCGTTTATATGCCACCAAGCGGTCAACAAAATAAAATGCTACCCTTGGCCCTTCTTTGTATCCTTCCATCACTATCCTTAGATGCACTTTTACATTATTAAGCACGTAGAATTAATTCAATCGTTCGTTAGTATCAGGGAGTTCATTGGGGAATAAGATAAGCATTCGAAGGAAGGGCCTTTGGTTTTTGAGCCCCCTGTTGGTGGCAAGGCCCTTCCCAAACCTTCATTGTCGTTACCGTCTTTAGTTGTTGTTATCATTTCCCGTCACTTACGCACGACTTTGTTTCTCGTCACCTAACCACGAATCCAAGAATGAATACAACTACCATTCCCACGTTTCTTCGAATTTGTGGAATCCACTAGTTATAGACCCTTAAGCTGGATAAACAGGGACTGTACCACTGGTTTAACACACCTCAGACCTCCAAACCTTTTAGAATGAAGGCACTTGCCCATGCGGCATGAACGAAAGTTGTTGTGAATGAAAATCCTGTTGAGATTCAAAAAGATGATGAGCTTAGTGAAAAGATTTGCCTTCACTAAGTGGGCCAGCAGGTTATTTTTGGCGCAAAGTCTATTTTTAAACATGTCGATCATATTCTATGAGTTGCAGGATGCTATTTGTGGATGGTTGGTCAAGTTGGAAAAATAGATGGATTGCTATTTTTAGACATATTGGGCGGAATCTATTTTTATATTGCCAGTCTAAAAATAGATATTTCGAATATTATTAGCTCTTAATAATATTTTGACTCTAAACATTATCTTATTCTCTTGGAGCACTTCAGTTAAGTGCACAGATGTGGCATAATAGCTAACAGAAGGAATTATAATATTCCTGAGGGTTTACTGGAGCTAATGCATGAGGATTTCAATTAGAACTCATGTGACAGAGTTTGGTGGAGTTATAGAAGTAGTTGGTGGAGTTGTGTTTATTTTAACTAAGTTAGACTCAACTGAGCTAGTTGTATCTAGTCTAACTGATTGATACACTAGTGAGAGTGGTGTGAATTAATTAGTTAATTAATTCACTAAATAATAACTCATTAATCAACTGAAGAATACATCAGTTAACTATAGTGCATGGAAGTTTCAGTGGAGACGAGTGGAGAGGTAGGTGAAAGAGCAAGTGTGACTATTAGTTGTGATTATAGTGATGCATTGATTGCATCCAACACTCAGTGGAGATGCCAATGAGGATTGCGCAATGCAAGCTTGCTGAATTTGAGTTCATTCAGAGCCATTCTTCAGCAGGGATTTCACAGTAGAGGCAGGCTAGCAGGTGGCAGAGATCGGTGCATGGATTTGCAAGATCGGGCCTAATTAGTGTGTAGTGATTGTATTGTACTGAGAGCTTGATATGATCAGCTTTGTATGAGGATTGTTACATGATCTCTATGAAATATATTATACACAGATAGTTGGGGTTTTCAGCTTTGGGCTTTCCCGTTAAACAACTGTATTAATGTGTTTGAATTTTTTTGGTTTCATGTGTGCATTGCTATCTTGATTTTATTTCTGCAAATGATCAATGGTGGAATAGATTCTGTATTTTGCATGAAGTTAAAATAGTGTGAGATCAGGAGAATATTGGATATATAACACATAAGTTATATAATTTCTATATGGTATCAAAGTTGTATTGATCAGAGGAGATTGCGATTATTGAAGCGATTGAGTTTTGTGCTGGTGGAATTTGAATTTGCTGCAGTGTTTTCTTGGTGTCGAAGTTGAGCATTCATTGAAATGTCTTTCAACAGATTGCGATTGGAGTATGCCCTTGATGGAAGCTTGAATTATATTGCATGGAAGGACAGGATGGAGGTGGTGCTGGATGATAATGGGTTGAAGGAGTTCATAGACACTGATATTCCAAAGCCTGGTTCTAGTGATGCAGCCACACTTGACGCATGACAAAAGAAGGTAGCGGAGTGTCAAAGAATTCTATTGGAAGGTGTGAAGGATCACATAGTGTCCAGCCTTCATGGTAAAGCTAATCCATTCTTGATGTGGAAAGCTTTGACAGACTTGTTCCAAAGCAGAAGCGACTAGAGGAAGTTGGTGCTTAAAGACAAGCTCAGGAAAATAAAAATGGAGAAAGACGACAGTATACCAAAATACCTCACGAAGTTTGTCCACTGCAAGGATGAGATAGGAAGTGTGGGGGTTACTATAGATGAAGAGGACTTGGTGAGCTTGACTCTCCTTGGGCTTCCAAAGAGTTGGCATAGCTACGAGGACTCTGTCAATGGTCGAGAGAAACTGCCAGGATGGGAGCGACTTTGGTCGGATCTTGTGCAGGAGGAGATAAGGCGGGGTACCAGGGATGGATCTTCATCGAAGAATGAAGATGAAGAAAATTTCACTTTGGTTTCCAAAGCAAGGAAAGGGAAGGGAAAGAAAAATCCTTCTCAATCCGGTGCAAAAGGAAAGAAGTAGGACTTGTCCAAGGTGAAGTGCTTTCATTGTCACCAGCACAGACATTACACCACTAATTGTCCACAGAAGAAGGAAAATAAGCAGGCTGCTAGATCTATAGCTGGAGAGGCCTTAGCCTCGTAGTTTGAGCTGGATTTTTCACTAATCGCATGCTTGGTTTCAAGTGTGATGGGATCGGTGTGGTTTCTTGACAGTGGTGCATCTTTCCATATGACTAGAGACAAAGATTTGTTTAGTGATCTGGATGAGAAGGATCTTGGAGTGCACATCGAGATGGGTGATGATGGTAGATACAGTGCGACTGGTATCAGGACCATTTCCTTTAAGAGGGAGTCTGGTAAACCTTTCATATTGAAGGATGTCATGCATGTTCCAGGATTGAAGAAGAATCTGATCTCTGTCACGATGTTGGAAGACAAGGGTTATGATGTTGTTTTTAGTGAGGGAAAAGCCTTCCTGTGCAGTAAAACAACTGGTGAAACTCGGAGGATAGGGATTTGAGTTAAGAATATTTATCAATTGCAAGTAGATGGTTACACAGCAATGGCAGGCAAAGCAGAGGTAGTGGTGAGCCGGGATGAGGGCGAATTGTGGCACAGGAGATTGGGCCATCTTCACCATGGCGCTTTGAAAATTTTGCAGCAGTTTTCTACCAGGCTTCCCAAGGGTACACTTGCGTAGTCAGATGAGTGCAAGGGATGTACTTTGGGAAAATTTGTGAAGACCAATTTTCATGAGAAGGATAGTCGCACCACGATGATCCTTGAGATAGTTCACACAGACGTGTGTGGACCTTTCTCAGTTGCTTCAACAACAAAGCACAGGTATTATGTGATATTTGTTTATGAATTTTCTCATAAGTGCTGGATCTTCTTCATGCAGAAGAAGAGCGAGACATACTCAAAGTTCTGTGAGTTCAAGGCGTTGGTTGAGAAAGAGTTGGGGAAGCAGGTGAAAGCTCTAAGGAGCGATAATGGTGGTGAATATGTCTCTGGCGAATTCAAAGACTTCTGCAGCACAGAAGGAATTCGAAGAGAACTCATAGCGCCTCATAACCCACAGCAAAATGGGGTCGCGGAGAGAAAGAACAAAAAGATCGTGGGTGCTGCACGAGTGATGTTGCATGATCAGGGCCTTCACATACACTTGTGGGCTGAGGCATGCAACACTACGGTTTATGTGCAAAATCATTGTCCTCATAGAGTACTTGGCATGAGTACACCCGAAGAGGCATTTTCTAGTAAGAAGCCTAATATTTCTCATTTGAAGATTTTTGGCTCACCTGTTTACATTCATGTGACGAAGGATGCCAGGAAGAAGCTGGAGCTGATTGCAGAGGTTGGGATATTTGTGGGGTACACAAAACACCCCACAATTATCATGTGTATTTTCCAGATAGTTGGATGACTGTTGTGTGATGGGATATCAAATTTCATGAGGAGAAAGCCACGAAGTTGTCACTTGAGAGGTAGCTACACTTGCATGCAGATGAGGAGCTACTTGTTCCTAAAGATGAGCACCAAGATGTGGATTATCCACAAGAGGAGGTTCATGGAGTGGAAGAAACCACTCATGCAACGCCAAACATCAGAGGGCGGAAGTGCACTACAAAAGCTGAGCGACTGAATCTTGATGCAACGCAGAATGTAGGAGTCCCTACATCACAGCGTAGACAGAGACAGTCACCTGACCGATTTACTAGATACATGGCTCTGATGAGCAAGTGTATCGTGATGGAACCAACCTCTTTTGAGGAAGCTGTGGAGGATCCCGCATGGGTAGATGCCATGGTGGAAGATTATGAATCGATTGTCAGAAACAGTGCATGGGAGATTGTCCCAAGGTCGGAAGGGAAATCAGTGGTAGGTTTGAGATGGATCTACAAAGTGAAGCAAGCTGCAAACAGGAGCGTCAAGAAGTACAAGGAAATATTTGTTTCTCGGGGCTTCTCATAGATCGAGGGGATTGACTATGAAGAAACCTTTGCACCTGTCGCAAGGTATTCTTCCATACGGACCATCCTTGCTCTCTTAGCACAGATGGGTTGGCACATTCATTTGATGGATGTGAAGACTGCATTCCTCAACGGAGTCATTGAGGACGAGGTGTACATTGAGCATCCTGAAGGTTTAAAAATATTCAGCAGTGAGTCACATGTGTGCAGGCTCAAAAGAGCGCTCTATGGGCTGAAACAAGAACCTCGTGCTTGGTACACACGGATAGACAGTTATTTCACTGGACTTGGTTTCAGCAAGAGTGAGGCGGATCTGAACCTATACTAGATTGTGGTGGAGGGTAAGTTGTTGATCATTGTACTTTATGTAGATGATTTGATACTAACAGGTGATGAACTGTTGATATACTCATGCAAGGCAGATCTTGCAAAGGAGTTTGAGATGAAGGACTTGGGCCTCCTTCATTATTTCCCGGGATTGGAAATTTAGTAGCAAAAGGGTGGACTGTTTGTGTCTCAAGGCAATTATGCCCTGGAGATACTGGAGAAGTTTCACATGCAAGGCTACAAGCCTATCGACACTCCTCTTCCTGGTGGTTGGAGGAAAGAGGATGCTACATTGGTAGAGGTAGTGGATGCCACTGTTTATCGACAGTTGGTTGGTTCGCTCATGTATTTAGTCAATGCATGACCGGACATATGCTATGCTATTAACCAACTTTCATAAGCTATGGTTAAGCCTACCAAGCTCTTTTGGAAGGCAGGCAAGCATGTCTTGAGGTATCTCAAGGGCACATCTGGATATGGATTATGGTACAGACAGTCGGATGAGTTGAAGCTGCATGGCTTAACGAATGTAGATTGGGTAGGAAGGCCAATGAACATAAAGAGCACATCTGGAGGGATTTTCAGTATCGTATCTACAGTAGTTTCTTGGTACAACAGGAAACAAAGATTCGTGGCACTTAGTTAAGCGGAGGCCGAGTACATGGCAGCAAGTTTGGCTGCATGCGAGGCTATATGGATGAGGAAGATCCTGGTTGGTTTGTTTAGTTCTCACTTAGATCCTACTGTGATATATTGTTATAATCAGAGTTGCATTAAACTCTCATTTAATCCAATATTTCATGATAGATCTAAACACATTGACATCCGGTATCATCATATCAGAGATTGTGTGCAGTAGAAGATCATGTTGCTTTCTTACATTCCTACGGAGGACCAGGATGCAGATATTCTGACGAAGGCGCTCACTAGGAGCAAATTCGAATACCATAGAGACAGAATCGGGGTAGTAGATAATCCCTATCTTGTTGAGAGGGAGTGTTGAGATTCAACAAGATGATGAGCTTAGTGAAAAGAGTCGCCTTCACTAAGTGGGCCCACAAGCTATTTTTGGCGCAAAGTCTATTTTTAGACTATGTCTATTTTTAGACACGTCGATCATATTCTATGAGTTGTAGGATGCTATTTGTGGATGGTTGGTCAAGTTGGAAAAATGGATGGACTTATATTTTTAGACATATTAGGCTGAATCTATTTTTAGATTGCCAGTCTAAAAATAGATATTTCGAATATTATTAGCTCTTAATAATATTTGGACTCTAAACATTATCTTATTCTCTTGGAGCACTTTAGTTAAGTGCACAGATGTGGCACAACAACTAACAGAAGGAATTACGCTGTTCCTAAGGGTTTACTAGAGCTAATGCACGAGGACTTTAGTTAGAACTCATGTGACAGAGTTTGGAGGAGTTATAGAAGTAGTTGGTGGAGCTGTGTTCAGTTTAACTCAGTTAGACTCAGTTGAGCTAGTTGTATCTAGTCTAATTGATTGATACACTAGTGAGAGTGGTGTGAATTAATTAACTAATTAATTCACTAAATAATAACTCATTAATCAACTGAAGAATACATCAGTTAACTACAGTGCATGGCAGTTTCAGTGGAGACCGGTGGAGAGGTAGGTGAAAGAGCAAGTGTGACTATCAGTTGTGACTATAGTGATGCATTGATTGCATCCAAAACTCAGTGGAGATGCCAATGAGTATTATACAGTCAATCCTGGAGAAATTTGAGTTCATTTAGAGCCATTCTTTAGCAGGGATTGCGCAGTAGAGGCAGGCTAGCAGGTGGCAAAGATCGGTGCATGGATTTGCAAGATCGGGCTTGATTAGTATGTAGCGATTGTATTGTACTGAGAGCTTGATATGATCAACTTTGTATGAGGATTGTTACATGATCTCTATGACATATATTATATACAGATAGTTGGGGTTTTCAGCTTCAGGCTTTCCCGTTAAACAACTGTGTTAATGTGTATGAATTTTTATGACTGTATTATTCACTATCTTGAGTTTTATTTCTTTGATAATTCAGTGGTGGAATAGATTATATATTTTGCATGAAGTTAAAATAGTGTGAGATCAGGAGAATCTTGGATATATAACACATAAGTTATATAATTTCTACAAATCTGAGAGGATTCAATAGACCAGTTTGGTAACTCGATAGATTTGGGGAGTGTTTATGCCCTCGACGGTGATCGTAAGAATGAATGGATTTTTTAAGTGAGAATGTCTATTTTTTTAAGTGAATGTCTATTTTTTTAATTTAAAATGTATGTTCTTTTAGTGAGAATGGTAGCATTGTTTTTATTTTCGAAAATATATTCCCGATTAACATTACATTTTCATACACATTTTATTTGTTGACTAGGAATAGAACCCAATTTATTAAGACTATTGAAACCTAATTTATTCCTACCATTTTATAAAAGAAATGTTATTTTGTGTTGCACCATAATTAGGAGAGCACAAAAAATAAGTGAGCACAGGTCAACTTGCTAGACAACCATTGCACCAAATCGCTTGTCAACCATTGTGGCAAATCGCTAGTAAACTGTTGCAGAAACTCATTAGTTTAGAAAAATGGTAAAGCAAGTCAAATGGGAGTCAATAATGTTCCTTCCGGTGCACAATCCTAAAGAAAATCTCATATTTTCTACAATGAATTTAGATTGTTCTCTTGATCGGATTGCAAAAGTCCCTTCAAATAGAGTTGGAGACTTTATTAAAGGAGAGGAAATGAGCCGAGATGCTCCATGTTATTTCACCTAGGTATAAAATAAATGTCCAAGCTCAAAGTCTATTACTTCCTTGCTATATGAAGGGTATGTTTTTTCAGAGATCCATTGTATAGATGTTGGTATTAATAATGCTCCATCATGTTTCATGGATTCATATGTATTTACTTTTCAAACGTTTTTATTCAGCTATGCTTGTTCATATGGCCCTGATGATAAAAGGCAACGAGATGAAATGAAGCGAAGATGCTCTTTTGTGAAAAAGAGGGGATGCCAATTCCATTTCATTGTAAAAATTGTGGTTCAAATCCCTGAGATTGCGATAATAACATATACCATGTATGAGCATGTAGATATCCAAGGATGGCCTTGTCATGGCCAATAAGACCCCTCATGTCATGCTAGGGTGCTACATAAACCAAACTTATAAAGGGACATGGTTTCCTACGTAGAGAGTTGTTTCTTCTTGGAAGTGTCAGTTGACTCGGTTTGCAAAATGCATGTTAAAAAATATATTGACGTGGATGTTGCAACTTGAGATAGGGATTTGTTTTTGTGTAGGAAGGATTTTGTTAACATATATAATCATCTAATGAAAGGAAATTATTTGTTGCATAAGAAGGATGAAATGAGTGTGAACCTTTGGTATAGGAAACACCCAGATGATTTTTTCTTTTATCAAAAGCCCAATGGTGGATATATCCCTTTTATAGTTGGAAGTTAGACGAAGTGGATGTTGGAGACCATGATGAAGCTATCGAATAATAGCCTAATAGCCATGGATTCAACATTCAACACGAATAAGTATGGGGTGAGTGTATTAAGAGTGATTGATCTAGTACAATAATTTGATTAATAATTGATCCAGGTGGATATTGGTGGCCACCCGCCTATTCCACTTGGGGCCCAACCATTGTCTCTTTTAGTTTTTCAGTTTCGGCACAACTTACTATTTTTAGCATTTTTTCGGGTCCTGAACTTCTGGAGCCGTTTTGAGGCCCTAAACGACGTTTTTTGGGCATCTTTTGTTCGGAAAATATGATTCCATTCTAGAACTAATATATGGGAAAAAGTTGTAGTCCTCAGATAGATATTTCTAACGATGTATCGTATGCGTCAAACGGAGATAGTATGCCAAAGTTACGTCCCCGAGAATTTGAAACACCAGTTTATGCCAACGGGGCCCATAATTTTGGCACTTCATCTCCTAGGGTTAGGTTTTTGGACGTTTAGGGTTTTCCATTGTTTCTAAATAATAAATAGGTCCTCGAGCCTCATTGTAACTTAGTTCAGAGGCCTTTAGCCACCACATCTCTTCTCAGAGATAAGCTACCAGCGCCCTAGCTAGTTTATTTCTATTCTTTCTGTAAGAAAATTTCTGCTCTTTGATATTAATGAAATGAAGTGTTATTTCCACTGTATCGTTGTATTTATGGTCATATGTGTATTCTATTGCGTTCCTACATAAATCCAGATCAGTGGTATCAGAGTGGTCTGCTTTTTCTCGATCCTTCTTTGCATGTCCCCAACGGGGTCAGGGTATAAGGAGTTAGGGCTCGATCTGGTGGAACCTTTGCAAGATCAGCCTCGCAAACCCTGACGGACGCCCATGGCAGACGAAAAGAAAGATGAGGGAGTAGGAGATCCTATCAAAATATTTCTCGAGGAGGCCCTTGAAAAACAAAGGAATGCGATGATGGATAACTTTGCCCAGATCCTTCAATGACTGCCCACCAGCGCCGCATCTGCATCTAGCAGCCACTCTGGATGCGCAACTCCCTTTAAGGTACAATAAAACTATTACATTCCCATATTTGAGGTTCAAATAGACATAGATGACATAGATAGATGGTTGAATCTATTAGAAGGATATTTCTCGGTTCATGACTTTTCCGACTGGGAGAAGATTATTTTTTCACTCCTCAAAGATACCCCCCATGTCAAGGATTGGTGGGAGACCTACTGTGAGAAAAAGAACAAGATATAACCCTTTATGTTCTGAGTTGTACCCACTTGGAATTCTTTCTTAGGTGCCATCAAGGAACAATACTATCCCGTGGGGAGCTATGAGGATAAGTACATACAATGGACCATGCTACGACAACAAAGGGATCAAGATGTGCATGAGTTGAAAAATCTGTTCCATACCCTGTGCACAAAGTTGGGTATCAAAGATTCAAAGAAAAATTTGGTGCTAAAGTATCGTAGTTGTTTGCATAGATACATTTAGGAGGAAATGGAGTTCCTCGACATCTCGTCGCTTGGTACGACATACCGGTTTGCTTCCAAGATTAAGCAGAAATTAAAACAGAGGAAGCGAGACTTTGGATCCGTGAATCAAAAGCAAGGGAAAGGTGCCCCCAAACCATAGAACAAAGGACAAAGCCAAGGCATGGCAGCCCAAGACAACCTGCCAAAGCCATAAGAAAATAACAACACCGCGAAGCCAAAGAAGGACACGGGAAAGTGGTGTGAGTTCCATAAGAGCTCCACTCACAACAGAAGTGAGTGTCAGGCCAAGTAGTCGTTGGTGGCTGAGATGAGGGCTTCTAAATCAGATGCATGCTCTAACTCTGAATCAGAACCTGACAAGGGGAATGAAAACTAGAAGTAGATTATTGATGTGGAGCCCAATGCCACTGTTGCCACTGCGAAGATCCAAAAGGGGGAACCAAAATATCCAGAGGAGGCAGAGTGTCTCTTCCACTCCTAGATGTGGGTAAAGGCTTCCCTGCTACAGTTCATTGCCGACAATGTTAGCCAAAAGAACCTCATTTCAGCAGATATTGTGAACCGATTGGGCTTGCCGACCACAACGCACCCACAACCATACACCATCGTGTGGCTTCACCAAGGACAAGATCTCCGCATCAGCCAGCAGTGCCACCTTCCCTATAGCATCAACCCCTTCACGAATGAGGCATTGTGTGACATTGCTCCTATTGATGTTTTTGATGTATTATTAGGCCAACCATACTTGTGGAAGCGACATGCTATCTATGAGTCTCGACCTCATGCTGTTATTGTTACTTTGGGAAATAAGTTGTACAGAATACCAGAGGTACCACCACCTCCCACTATCTCTTTGGTTACTGCAAAACAATGCAGTAAGCTCATTTCCAAAACCAGGAAATTTGTTTTTCCTGATGATCCGCCCCCAGGGCAAGAAGAAGACTGTGGCCACGACCTCTAGACATGGCTCCTCTGCATGACAACAACAAATGGACAAGGTTGTGGAGGAGTACGGGGACATCTTCACCTAACCCACAGGGGTGCACTGTCAGGTCAAGCACCCCATTGACCTAACCCCAGGTGCGTCGCTACCCAATGGACCGATCTATAGGCACTTTGTTCTGGAGAATGATGAAATCAAGAGGCAAATTCGGGAGCTGCAGCAGAAAGGTCACATTCGGCCAAGTTCATCACCCTGTGGGAGCCTGATCGTGTTGGTACATAAGAAGGATGGGACTTGGAGACTCTGTATTGACTATCGGGTGCTGAACAAGATCATTGTCTAGAATAGGTACCTAGTCCCATGGACTGATGACCTTCTGGACCAACTCAAAGGGGAAAAATATTTCAGCAAGATCGACTTTAAGTCTGAGTATCACCAGGTACAAATCGAACCCTTTGATGTGTGGAAGACGGCCTTCAAAACTAAGGAGGGCCTTTTCGAATGGATTTTCATGCTTTTTGGGTTGACGAATGCCCTCGCAGCCTTCACGAGGTTGATGGATGACATATTACATCCATTCACCAACTCATTTCTAGTGCTGTACTTGGATGACATTCTGATCTTCATCCAGACTTGGGAAGAGCACCTCCACCGCATCCGAGAAGTCCTCCAAACACTACGGCAACACAAGTTGTGTGCCAATTTTGAGAAGTGCACTTTTGGCATGACCCAGGTTCAATATATGGGATACATTATTGATGAAAGGGGGTGCATGTGGATCCAGCCAAGATCCAAGTAATTCAGGATTGGCCAGCCCCAACCACTCTAACAGAGATTCGTAACTTTCTGAGTCTTGCTAATTTCTACCGTAGGTTCATGTTGGGATTCTCTCATATCACTTGGCCCTTGAGTCAAGTCACCAAGGGAGGAGTGAAAGAAAAATTATTTTTGTCGGAATCTAAATAGAAGGAGTTTGTAGAATTGAAACATTACCTCTGTTCTGCCATAGTGCTCACATTACCAGACTTGCAACAACCATTTGAGATCGAGAGAGATGTCTCTGACTATGCTATTGGGGTAGTTCTTACTCAACAGGGGCATCCAGTGGCATATCATAGTGAGACATTGTCCAACACAGTTCGAAAGTATCCCACTTATGAAAAAGCAATGTATTCCATTGTGCAGGCTTGTTGACAATGGAAGCATTACATTTTGGGGAAGGTGACAATCATCCACATAGACCACCGACCCCTGCAGTTCATACATACACAAGGGAAGTTGCAGAACGATCGCCATCAGAAGTGGTCCACATATCTACAACAGTTTCATGTGAACATCAAGTATAAGAAGGGTAGCACCAATAATGTTGCAGACTGCGTCAAATGACCACCGATCGTGGCCATAAACACCATTCTCAACTCTTGTGGGCACGAGACTTCTGACCACTTCTCTACAAGAGCGATCCATAATTTAGCCACACATTCAAGGCACTCTTGGGGGGTATGCAAGTTCCAAAATTTCACCTCCAAGCTGCACTGTTATGTCACCTAGGACACCTTTGTGTTCCTTCAAGCGAGCGTGCCAAGATGATATGGGAAGTGCACTACAGTTGAGTCGCTGGGTAGTTTGGGGTCGAGAAAATAGTGGTAGTATTGCAGAAGTATTTCTATTGGCCGAACCTTTGACAGGATGTCAGGAATTACATCAGATCTTGCACTGCTTGCGCCATTGCCAAATCGAACATCAAGAAGCAAGGGCTCTATACTCTGCTACCTATGCCTAGTCGACCTTGGGAATCCAAATCCATGGATTATGTTAGTGTCAGTCTAGTCATACTACCATCAATGATCAAAATTGCTCTTTGCATTTGCATATTAGGAGTCCCATAATAATCAATTTCACCATTTCGCTAGGTCATGGATTCATTGATGGTAGTGATTTTTTATTAGTTTTCCCTCACGAGGTACTTGCTGATTTTCCTCTCTATGGTCTTTAGTCATTAGTCACTTTCATTCTCAGAATCATGTCAGTAAGTCATAGGATGGGTCTTATTAGTTTCTAAGGTCTCACCATGGTCAAATTAATGAGTCAAATGTCAACAAATATCAGCAAGGTCATGAGGAAGTCAATAAATTCAAAGTCACAGCACCTAGAAGATCAAAGAGACATTTTATTCAGCTTGATGTAATTTTCACCTCAAAACCATGTTTTGAGGTGAAAACACAATATTTTTCCTTTATTATTATTCATTATGTAATTCTATATCATCATGTGTAATAAGTCACAACTCAAAAGCTACCATCTCCACAAAGTCATCATCCTGACTTTAGAGGAGTTTTTCACAGCATGTTTAGTGCTAAATTATCTTCCAAGTAGATCCATCAGAAAGAGCCTAGAAAGATATTTCCAACGGTATACTGCACTCTTAAAACTGACTTCTGGATTTAAGTTTATGCTTAAGTGAAGTAAAAGTCCCCTATGTCCTCATATAATCCCTATTTCCCATTTTTTCCCTTAATTTTGTGTTTAATGTTTAATATTCCCCCTAAAAATCCCTTTTTCCCCCTTCCGATGGAAAAAATTGCATTAATACATTAATCTGATCCCAAAACCACTTCCCCTCCCTACTCTAAACTTCCATATCTTTATTTTAAATTTGTATAAAGTCCACACTTTGACCTGTCCGTAACCACTTCCCACATATTTATAATAAACCTTATAACAAGTTTTTTTTATAAATCCACTTAGAGCTTTAAATCATGATCGCATTTCTCAGAGTCGTCATCGCATCATTTAAACCATTTAAAGCCATTGCAGTTGAACCTTCCTCGACTACGGAAACCTCCCAGTCATGATGATGCGAGGCCTCTCCGTCCCGCATCATGACTTTCTCTCATTTGCCCCAGTTAGCCCTTATATTCAAAATGCGATTGTATTTTTTTGTCGGAGTAAGCGAGACTTCCGATTAATGTCCCCACCGTTGATCGATCTCGTCGATTCGAAGGCCTACAGCCCATCGGACCTTTCCCTATCAGTGCTTTTGATCACCCCATTCCCAATCCCGATTGGCCCCGGTCCCACCATTTAAATCCTCCGCTCACCCATAATATAGCCCTTTGCCTTTGTTAAGTCTAATTTTTGTTTATTTCGTTTTATGCAAAGGCATTACCCTATCACATCGGAGGCATTTATTATATGATTGTATTCCCCCTCCCATCCCTTCCGATTCCGATTGCGATGTGGGTCTCGCCTCCTTTTCTCTGTCTCCTTCCCTTCCCATTTTTTCCATTCAAATATTAATTCTTCCCTTCACTAAAAGTGTAATTTCATTTCAGTTTATTTCAAATAGTATTTCATTAAAAAAGTCAGTTTTCTCCAAAAAAATAAAGGAAAGCAAAGCGACAGTCAAAGGCCGAGAGCTAAATTAAGTAAAGATTGTTACAACAACAACAAAGTAGGAAATCTTCTTTCGAATTGCCTATTTTTTCTTCATACAGCATAGCAACGAAATCTCCAAGTGGTCAAATGTAATGTTGTCCCTTATTTTCAGGGGCAGATTGTTGTATTTCTTTTCTATGATTGTACTTCAGTTTTTGAGCTGTCAGAACAACCCCCTTTTTTTGTGGATCCATGTTCCCACATTTCAGCTTATTTATTGTAATTGTAAATCATTTGTAAGGGGCAAAAGTCTGAAGTCCGGAATTCAGAAGTAGGGGAATAGTGTGGAAGAAAATTTTGCGCTCCATTGTACAGTTTTACAAGGATTAATAAGAGATGCAGCTCTGATTTGTGGGATTCATGTGGTATGAGATTTAGCATTTTTTTTTCTCCTTTGTTTCATATGTGAAATTTTATGTGTTCCATTCATCCGTAAACATTTCCTTTTGAATGCTTTCAATATAGAAAGGTAGGATCCATTTTCATGCCCTGCCTTGGGAAATCATTCATACTTTGTGTTGTTCTTCTGTTTGAAAAGGATCCATTTATTGTGCCCTTTTCAGCTCCTCACCAGTCTTTCCATCCCATCTTTATTAAATTTTAATTGCTAAATATCCTGCCTATCTTGCCCCATGAAATACCCTGTGTCCTGATTTAATCCCCGGTTTCAAACTGTCCCATTTTTGTCTCACACATCCCTGGAAATTCATTCATTTTATTAAAACCTTTTTCCCATCATTTTACCTAGCCTAATATCAATCCAATATTGTGTTTTATTGAATATCTATTTTTACGGAGAGAGCCCTCTCCTATCCTTGTAGGGCTAGCTACGAGGATGAGCGTGGTTTAGTTTGTTACCCTGTTTTTCCCTTTTAAGCCTGGGGTCCAATTCGGGTGCTAACATCCTCTGGCGACCATACTGGGGAAGTAATTTATTTGAAACAGTAAAGCATATCCTCCTTGGTAAAGAATGACAAAGTTTAGATCTGATTGTTGATGGTGAACATCAATCAAAGGCATATAAAGGCTGAAAACATTCACCGGGCAACTCCATTCACTGAAAGATCCAGAAAATCAAATGCTTCATGGTGACTCCACTGCAGGAAGATCAATAGCTTTAAGATCTTTGTTTTAAGATGGAACATATTGCAAGAAGGTATGCTCCCATGAGCCGAGATCATATTCCAGGTTTCCCAAATAAAATGGCCAAGGTGAATTGGCTTCAGAATTTTCCTATGCTCAAAAATGTGGAAGGTAATGACGCTGCTCTTCATCTGGTGAAATTTCACATCCATGTGCATAAATTAAAGATTGATTTTCCTGAAGATTGTTTGATGAATATGTTTATGGCTATGCTGGAAGATGAAGCTCGATCTTGGTATGAAAGTTTGCGACCTGCTTGTATTTATTGTTTAAAATATTTTCATACCATATTCTTCGAAAGATATAAAGAATCTTGTCCATCCTTAATATTAGTGCAGAATTGTTGCAAACATGTTAATAGTTTCATTGAAAATCTTGAGAATTTTTATGGAGACGATGAATTCATGGACGAAGAAATCATGGAATCGCTCTATGAAAATCCATTTCAGCAGCACACAGAAATATTTGAGGATACTTATCAAGATCAGCAGGTTGAAGATCTTTGTACAATGGAAAATGATGAAAGAGAAGGTTTTATTTCAGATCTATCCATAGAAGAAGACAATATGCAAGAAAGTCAAGTTTCAATTTCAAAATGTGATAAAGTCAAGTCAGCTATTTCAGATCTAGATTCAGATCGTGATGATCAAGAATACCTTGTGCTGAATCCCATGAAGGAGAGCTCTGCTGTTGAGATCATCTGGAATGAAGAAGACAGAGTTATTGATCCAAATGCTCTCATTTCATTAGAATAAAGCCTTCATGAGGAGGTAATCCAATTAGTTCATGAAAAATAAGATGAGATCTTTGTTCAAGTAAGTGAAAAATATTCTTTCAATAACTCAGTGATAAGTGATAATTTGATTTCCATGTCATATGAAGATGATCAAAAATGTTTTCAAATTTCATAAGATCAGGGAATTAAGGACTGTCATTCAGGTTTTTCATGTTTTAAAATGTTATTTCATGAAGACAATCACTATTTGAGCAAAAGAAAACAAAAAGTATTATCTCCTCTATCTGAAGTTGAGATAGATCAACTCTTGAAAGGTCATGTTACAGCCCAAGCTAAAGCAGATTTGCAGTGCGCACATGGTCAAGAAAGTGTTGGTGAAACTTCTTCCTCTTTTGAAAATGATGACGGTCTTGTAATTAGCTTTATAGATCAGCAAACAGATAATATTTTCTTTCATGAAGATGATAAGGCTATCATGTTTGATAATCTTGAAGATTTTTTTCTGTTTAAGAATGAACTAGACCATGAAGTTGAGGAATATGAGCTTGAGAGAGATAATATGCCAAAATTTCTCATGGTCAAGGAATTTACAGCTAACACTCAGATGGTAGAAGCTTATACCTCTCTGTGCCTTCCTATCACTCGACAATCAATTGTTCTTTCATATTAGAATGAAGGGAGTACTTGTATTTTTGCTGCTGGATCTCAAGACAAGCTAATGCTTCAGGATTTTCAAGATCCCTTCGACTTTATCTTGCAAGCATTAGAAAAGATAAATGTTGCCTGGTTCGTTAGCGTAAGCCTGGGTTTCAATGGTTATTATGAGTTACCTACATGTACATCGTTCTACCTTCTCAAGAAAAGTGATAGCCGAATTTCGGTATGGAGCCATTTGCTGGATTGGTTGCATTGGAAGGCTCACTACACATGATTGTACATATTTCATCAGTAGGCAGTTGGTTGTCATCATGATTTGAAGCCCTCAAATCTTGATGGATTGTTGCCATTAAAAAAAGCTTTGTAAGTACTAATTTCAGTCAAGTAGGTCTTGAGTTGTTTTTGTTTTAGTCAGTTTCAACATACTTTCAGAGCAACTGTGTACTGTTGTCATTCATTCAGTTTGGGGCCCGAAGTGAAGGCTATAAAATTGAAGGTCTGATTTCAGTTTTGGTTATTTTCGAGTCAGTTTTCAATCTTGTAGTTAAGTTAGTTTGTGTCGTCAATTCATCAGTTTTCAGTCATGCATTTCAGCTTGATTTTTTGACTCCATTTCCCAATGGATAAGGCATTGGTCTACTCTCCCAAAGATCTGCCATTCTTGGCACCTCCAAGGAGCTACCATCCCCATTGGAGCCAATGTTAGTGTCAGTCTAGTCATACTGCCATCAGTGATCAAAATTTCTCTTTGCATTTGCATATTAGGAGTCCCATAATAATCAATTTCACCATTCTGCTAGGTCATGGATTCATTGATGGTAGTAATTTTTTATCAGTTTTCCCTCACGAGGTACTTGCTGATTTTCCTCTCTATGGTCTTCAGTCATTAGTCACTTTCATTCTCAGAATCATGTAAGTAGGTCATAGGATGGGTCTCATTAGTTTCTAAGGTCTCACCATGGTCAAATTAATGAGTCAAATGTCAACAAATATCAGCAAGGTCACGAGGAAGTCAATAAATTCAAAGTCACAACACCTGGAAGATCAAAGAGACATTTTATTCAGGTTGATGTAATTTTGACCTCAAAACCATGTTTTGAGGTGAAAAAGTGATATTTTTCCTTTATTATTATTCATTATGTAATTCTATATCATCATGTGTAATAAGTCACGACTCAGAAGCTACCATCTCCACAAAGTCATCATCCTGCCTTCAGAGGAGTTTTTCACAGCATGTTCAGTGCCAAATTATCTTCCAAGTAGATCCATCAGAAAGAGCCTGGAAAGAGCTTTCGAACGGTATACTGCACTCTTAAAACTAACTTCTGGATTGAAGTTTATGCTTAAGTGAAGTAAAAGTCCCCTATGTCCTCATATAATCCCTATTTCCCATTTTTTCCCTTAATTTTGTGTTTAATGTTTAATATTCCCCCTAAAAATCCCTTTTTCCCCCTTCCGATGGAAAAAATTGCATTAATACATTAATCTGATCCCAAAACCACTTCCCCTCCATACTCTAAAACTTTATAATAAACATTTTAAAGATTTTATTATAAAGTCCCACCGCATTGCAATACGTAACCACTTCCCCACCATACGTTATAATAAACCTTATAACAAAGTTTGTATTATAAATCCCGCTGACTTTCGATCGCAATCGCATTTCTTTCTCCAATCGATCGCATCGCATCATTTAAAGCCCATTGCCGATTGAACCTTCCTCGACTACAAAACCTCCGATGTGACTGATCGCAGCCCCTCCTCCGATCGCATCGCAACTTTTTATAAGCACGCCCCAATTGGCCCTTATGTTCCGATGCGATTGTATGGCCTACTCCCGATGGCGAGATTTCCGATTAATGTCCCCACCGTTGATCGATCTCGTCGATTCGAAGGCCTACAGCCCATCGGACCTTTCCCTATCGGTGCTTTTGATCACCCCATTCCCGATCCCGATTGGCCCCGGTCCCACCATTTAAATCCTCCGCTCATCCATAATATAGCCCTTTGCCTTTGTTAAGTCTAATTTTTGTTTATTTCGTTTTATGCAAAGGCATTACCCTATCACATCGGAGGCATTTATTATATGATTGTATTCCCCCTCCCATCCCTTCCGATTCTGATTGCGATGTGGGTCTCGCCTCCTTTTCTCTATCTCCTTCCCTTCCCATTTTTTCCATTCAAATATTAATTCTTCCCTTCACTAAAAGTGTAATTTCATTTCAGTTTATTTCAAATAGTATTTCATTAAAAAAGTCAGTTTTCTCCAAAAAAATAAAGGAAAGCAAAGTGACAGTCAAAGGCCGAGAGCTAAATTAAGTAAAGATTGTTACAACAACAGCAAAGTAGGAAATCTGCTTTCGAATTGCCTATTTTTCCTTCATACAGCATAGCGACGAAATCTCCAAGTGGTCAAATGTAATGTTGTCCCTTATTTTCAGGGGCAGATTGTTGTATTTCTTTTCTATGATTGTACTTCAGTTTTTGAGCTGTCAGAACAACCCCCTTTTTTTTTGGATCCATGTTCCCACATTTCAGCTTATTTATTGTAATTGTAAATCATTTGTAAGGGGCAAAAGTCTGAAGTCCGGAATTCAGAAGTAGGGGAATAGTGTGGAAGAAAATTTTGCGCTCCATTGTACAGTTTTACAAGGATTAATAAGAGATGCAGCTCTGATTTGTGGGATTCATGTGGTATGAGATTTAGCATTTTTTTTTCTCCTTTGTTTCATATGTGAAATGTTATGTGTTCCATTCATCCGTAAACATTTCCTTTTGAATGATTTCAATATAGAAAGGTAGGATCCATTTTCATGCCCTGCCTTGGGAAATCATTCATACTTTGTGTTGTTCTTCTGTTTGAAAAGGATCCATTTATTGTGCCCTTTTCAGCTCCTCACCAGTCTTTCCATCCCATCTTTATTAAATTTTAATTGCTAAATATCCTGCCTATCTTGCCCCATGAAATACCCTGTGTCCTGATTTAATCCCCGGTTTCAAACTGTCCCATTTTTGTCCCACACATCCCTGGAAATTCATTCATTTTATTAAAACTTTTTTCCCATCATTTTACCTAGCCTAATATCAGTCCACTATTGTGTTTTATTGAATATCTATTTTTACGGAGAGAGCCCTCTCCTGTCCTTGTAGGGCTAGCTACGAGGCTGAGCATGGTTTAGTTTATTACCCTGTTTTTCCCTTTTCAGCCTTGGGTCCAATTCGGGTGCTAACAGATTAAATGTTAGGCCTTCCTTCTACTAAGCATGGAAACGACTGTGTTTTCGTGGTCGTCGACAAATTCTCGAAGATGGCCATTATGGTGGCCTGCAAGAAGAATATAACAGCAGAAGCCACTGCTAAACTCTTCTTTGAACGAGTGTAGGTGCACTTTGGGATCCCACAGTTTATCATAGTATATTGCGACAATAGGTTCCTCAACACATTGTTTTCCAGCTTCTGGTCAATGTTGGACACCAAGCTCACCAAGTCCACATCTTTCCATCCCCAAACTGATGGCCAGACAGAGGTCATCAATAGGATGATTGTACACATTCTGCGCATGTACAATTCAAACCATCCATGCACATGGGATGAGAGCCTCCCCTATGTACAACATAGTTATAACCAAGCTATCCACAGCTCAACCGGCCACAACCCCTTTCAGGTGGGCTTGGGATTCCAGCCACTATGTCCCATTGACGTAGCCATGCCATTTGCGGATACTCAGGTCAATTCGGCTCATGTCCAGTCTGAAGCTGACAAAGCGAACAAATTCATCGAGCACATTCAGCACATCTGCCAACAGGTTCATGACATATTGGATAGAGCCAATGCTAAGTACAAGCAACGACATGATCAACATCAGGTTCCACACAACTTCCAGGTGGGTGAAATAGTGTGGTTACATTTGCAGAAGGAGTGCCTCACTGGACCCAACCGCAAGCTTCACCCACTCCGATATGGGCCTTACACCATCACCAAGGCTATAGGGAACAATGCCTTTGAGCTCAGTATTCTACCATTCCTTGGTCTGCACCCAGTGTTCACTATAGACCGCCTTCGTCCCTACTTCCCACCTCTATTGGACACCTCTGACATTGCAAAAGAACTCACACCAAAAGTGTTAAACCAAGACTACATGGAACAGGTCACCACAGATTGTATCATGGACATGCAAATCAAGAACACTCGCCAACAGAAGATCCAACTGTATCAGGTTGTCAAAGCTGGCCAACTCTTACACCAAGGCAAGTGGTTCACCAGGGACCAAGTTCAGCAGAAGTTTCCTCATCTCATGGAGGAACTCAACAAAATGGGGACCATTGCTTCCTAAGGGGGAAGGAATGATTCAGGTGGATATTCGTGGCCACCTGCCTATTCCACTCGGGGCCCCACCATTGTCTCTTTCAGTTTTTCAGTTTCGGCACAACTTACTATTTTTAGCAGTTTTTCGAGTCCTAAACTTTCGAAGCCGTTTTGAGGCCCTAAACGAAGTTTTTTGGGCATCGTTTGTTCGGTGAATATAATTTTGTTTTAGAATTGATATTTGTAGCAAGAGTTGTAGTCCTCAGATAGATATTTCTAATAATATATCATGTGCGTCAAACATAAATAGTATGCCAAAGTTATGTCCTAGGGAAGTTGAAACACCAATTTACCCAAATGGGGCCCATAGTTTCGGTGCTTCATCTCCTAGGGTTAGGTTTTTGGACCTTTAGGGTTTTCCATTGTTTCTAAATAATAAATAGGCCCTCGAGCTTCATTGTAACTCAGTTCAGAGGCCTGTAGCTACCACATCTCTTTTTCAGAGATAAGCAACCAGCGCCCTAGATAGTTTATTTCCATTTTGTCTGTAAGAAAATTTATGTTCTTTGATATTAATGAAATGAAGTGTTATTTCCGCTGCATATTTGTATTGATGGTTATATGTGTATTCTGTTGTGTTCCTGCATAAATTTGGATCAATAATGATTGAGGAGCTGAAGTTGACTTCACATGGTTTTTGAATGTGATAGTATCAGTTTTACACACTCACGGTGTTTGATGAGCAACAAAGTGGGGTTCCAGTTCCATGGGTGGTGGCATCACGTAACACATCACATGAAATTTCACTATGGTTGGAGCAGCTCATGCATAGGTGTCACCATGTTGATCATAATTAGAAAGTTAATGCTTTCATGGTTGATCATGAATTAGCTGAAATTGGTGCTTTGAGGTAACTTAAATCTTCTTATTTTACTGTACAATTTGTATTTATTACAAAAATAACATGCTTGAAATGAATTGAATGGGCAAGAGAATCACAAGGTGCAATGTTATCTTGTGTGTTTGGCATGTACGTTGAACATGGATAAAAAAAGTGAATCGATTGGCAAGTAGTCCAGAAATAGAAAAATATTTTTTTAGTGACTTGGGTTTAATTATGAATTATTTTTTCAGTGTTGAAGTGAGCAATGCAATTAATGATTTATTCAACAAATTTTATAACGAGGAGAAGATCCTAGACTATTTCCACACCAATTAGGTTGCTGGAGACAATATTTTTAAGTTGAAAAACTCTAAGTTACATTTCTCTTTTTGGTTTTCATATGGATGAAATATCTTCATTAACCCAACTTTAATGAAATTAGGGATGTGGTTTAAAGGTTGTCAGGATTTCCCCCATGCAAATTAGGAGACAAAAAATGATGTGGAGTCATATCACTGTCACATAAAGACAAACTTTCTATCTAATAGAAGAAATAAATGTTCTCGTAGGATGGATTAGTTGATATATGTTCTTATAGCAAATGTTGAACCTTGTTATCGGTTTAAGGAAATTATAAAAAAGGGAGGATTTTGAATAATTACAAGAAAGAGAAATAGTTGGAATGATCAATGGAAAAAAAAAGAATTCCAAATAGTTATTGCAACCGTCATGAGAAAATGTCTCATGTTTTTTGGGTGAGGAGTCAATCTAAACTTAATAAGCAATATCTTGTCACTTGTCATCGCACAAATTTCATAACTCGTGATTTCCCATGGTCTATTTGTGGCATCATATGTAAGCATGCCATAAAGTTGGATTGGTTATTTTCCTGTTCAATGGCTTCAAACCAATTACAAAATCATAAAAGAACAACTGATTCATACAATGACCCTCCTGAGATAAATATAGAGGCAATATCAAATCTTCTTGAAGATGAAAAAACATTTGCCATGGATAGTCACAATGTTGATGTAAATGTTGAACAAATTGAGATGGAGAAGGAGGAATTATTTGGCTATAGACCTTGTTCGAAAACGTCCTCCTCATACTTTGACCAAGATTGAACAATTGATTCCTTTGTTTCAAAATTTTTTGGATGACGCCAACTGTATTCATATTATGGATTATGAATTCACATGTGGGTTGGGTGATTTTGAGTCATATTTGAAGAGGAAGAAGAGTTTCCTAAGCCCAAAAAAGATAAGAAAAATAAGAAAATAAGATTCAAGTTTGGAAATTGACTTGAATATCCCTGCAGATGAAGATGAACCATTTGAGTTTGAACAACTCCGCAAGTGAGGTTTCCCTCGCTCCAACAATGGATGCTTTTCCAGGTTTCTTGTGCACAGTTTTGTTTTAGATTTGATTTTAATATTTATTCATGTATTAGATGTATTTGATGTATTATTGTTTTGTTGACTGTGTCCATGTATGTTTGATGGGTGGTGAGGATATGTTTAGTGATTTGTCTAATTTGACGGAATTTTCATTTAAGGTGAGTAAATAACTCCATGCATTTACACTGAGTCTTTAAATACATTGACTATTTTGTAAGCCATGGAAGATAGCTTTTAAGTGTTTTTTCATACTTGCATTATGTATGCATATATTGGTGTCTAAACAAGAATATAATATATAAATTAGAATAAAAACAATGGAAATCTAACAAAATTTGTAGAAGAAATGCAATGAAATTGTAGCTAAACATGTAAAACACAATTTTACCAGTTTTTTATAATTGCTCACAATACAAGGAAAATACCCTCTAGTGGATGTTTTTGAGGAACCCCTTATAAAAATAGCCCAGACATCCATTTTTAGCTGAGGTTACTAGAGGAGGTTGGCGGGTGGAGGTTTTTGCAGTTATTTTTTGTTCGATGCGTTTCTCATCCTACACTGCATTGGTGCGTGCTACTCCGTACAGACCGGGGCATAGTGCTCTCCGTACAAACCCGCCTGGTGCATCTAATTACTGTAGTGCATCGGTGATCTACACAGATTCAGCCCCGGTGCATCCTAAAAACCCGCGCCAAAACTGAAACATCTCGGTGCAGTTGGAAGAAACTGCCTGGTGCTCAAAAACCCGTGCACCAGAATAGGTTTAAATAAAAAAAATTACAGCCAAAAATCTGCATTTTCACTTTTCAGTACTGCAAAGATCTCAAGCACCGGTGAAAATTTACCTTGTGTAAGGTGCCCTGCCATCGGTGCTCCCATTGTACGCACTGTTGTTGTCCATTGCCCACCATCTCCATTTTGAATTTTGCAAAACAGTGGGAAAATTTAGTTTTGAAAATTCTACATCAAATATGCCTCATCGATGCCCAAATGTACAGGTATTTTACTTAGTTTTCCATAATTAAACTTTTTAGTGGATTATTTTTGTAAAATAACTTAAAATTCACCATTTAAAAAAAAAAAAAATTTCTTGCGCAATGCGGAACGGCTCGCACCGATTCGCAGTGCTACCTTTAAATTTACAGGTTGCACCGCGACTGGTTCTAATGGTATCTGCACCGGTTCCAGTGTGGTACTGAAATGATGCACTGTGTTTTTTTTTTAATTACATAAATTGCTGTGCGGTTAGTTACTCGTCTGCATCGTTGACCATGTCCAAGTTCGAGACTGTGGTGGTTGACTGAAATATGTGCCCCAAGGCAGATATTTTGGTCAGCGCACTGCCCTCCCAAACTTGGACATAGTCAACGATGCGGTCATGAAAACGACCGCACCGTTGACGATGTAGTGATGTCAAGAGGGTGGTGCGCTACCTAAACTATACACCTCAGGGCACATAGTTTGGTCAGCGCACCGCCCTCCTAATTTGGTACATAGTCAATAGTGTGGTCAGTTATACCACTCCACCGTTGACCATGTAATGATGCCGGGAGGAAGGTGCACTAACAAAACTATCCACCCCTAGGCAAGTAGTTTGGTCAGTGCACCGCCCTCCCAAATTTGTACATAGTCAATGGTGCGATCAGTTAAACAACCACACCATTGACCATTTTTTGATGTTTGGTGGTGCGTTGACAGAATTATCCACCCCGGGATGGATAGTTTAGTCAAAACACCGCTTGAGAAAGTACATATCATGATGTGCGATGCGTTGCAAATGTCCAGGCACACTATGACTGGTGCGCGATAAAAAGAGACGCAAAAATACCGGTGCATGCCTGTTTTTTTAAGTGCACCGTCTGGTTTTTTTTTTTCAAATATATATATATGTGTGTGTAAAAACATGTCTCATTTAATAAAAAAATTGTATTTAATATGTGAATCATTCAATGATGTCAAAGGAGAGAAGAGAGGGAACAACAACAACATATGGCAGACCAGTATAATGTGGCTCGCCTGTGGGAGGCACGAGAGAGGGAGAGAGATATGTACCCTCACCCTATTATAGTAGCCACGCAGGAACTCCTAAGGGAGGTAGGCCTCCTCAAGTTCTATGAGGAGGCTACATCCCTGAAGGGCCATGGTGGGTTATTACAACAACTTATCTTTAGGTGGAATGCCCACTGATAGGCTTTCCGAGTTGGTCCTAACTAGTGGTACACGCCCACTAAGGAGGAAATATATTTTATTACTAGCATATAGAGGAGAGGGCAGGATTTTCCCTCGTTCCTAGAGGTCCTCTTTGGCTATGTAGTAGGGAGTCAGTTGGTGTACTCCCAGAGATACATTAGCACTGATATACTATCTCCTGCAGATTTTCAGGTCTCCGGTAGTCAGTTATGTATTTATTAGTTTGGTGGACAGGAGGTGAAGTGCCTCTCACTACTGATTTCGGCCATTGCACACCATACTAGTGATGGGAAGCGCATTAGTTTCCTGCTTTTATTTTATGTTGATTATTTATTATAGGCGCCATGACTTGTGAGGTGGTTTGTGATTTTTTTGTGGCAGTTATGTAAAACTTTAGATAGATGTCATGGTCAGGCATAAGGGAGGATGAAATTCCCTTTTGCTTTAGAACTATTTTGTTTATTTTTTGAGAGGTTTCCAGAGATGAGGCCTACTTTTGTTCGCCAGCCTCGTAGGTCGATGCTACATGTACAGATGCAGATGTGGGGACATATGATGCCCAATAGGAGTGATTCAGACTTTTCCACAAGGATATCGCATGATGCACTTGAGTTTCTAACCAGTGTTGATGAGCATGCATTTGTTCTAATCCCATGTCCGTATGCTAGTTTGGATTGGTGAGGGTGTGCCAATATCCTCTTCACAGATGATGAGCCGCTGGATGATAGAGGCAATATTAGCGTTTTCTTTGAATTTATTCTAACATGTTCTTTAACCTGTTTTTATTAAACTGTTTAATGAAATTGTCTAATTATTTTTGTGTAGTTATATATATTTTGTAGACATTGGGTCATTTGATGGCGATGAGATGCCACCGCCACCAAATGATCTAGGTGTAGATCCTGATGACAATTAGGAGATGGCAGATGCAAGGATTAGGTCGGTGCAGATAGAACTGGTCCTCATGTTGCACAAGTACCAGCTGGTGTGAGGCATAGGCCTGACACTAAATTTAGGATGGAGTTCGGTGACCAACTCTGTTGATTTCTTGTGGAGGAGGGAGTCATGTCGACCAATATTAGAGAGATACAGGCTGATGATAGGCTGATAGCGACGTGGAGAGGCATGCCACGTGATATGTTGACCCTAATGTGACATGTCGTAGGATTTACCAGCTTAGTGGTGCAGTTGTGGAGGGCCCTTCGGCGTAGGCATGGTCGAGACGCAGTATGTCGACAATCGAGCAACGATGCATCATTTGATGATCACGATCAGGGGAGTGATCATCCTTCACCTCGCGCCACAGATGAGTAGCCTGCAGAATCGACCAATAGTCATGATCATGAGCAAGATGGACCATCCACGTTGAGTCAACCTTCTCAGCTTGCAGCATCTAGCAATCATGATCATGAGAAGACTAGACCATTCACATCGAGTCATTATGATCAACAGCCAGCAACATCCAGTAATACTCATGATTATGAGAAGGCTAGACCATCCATGTCGACTCATCATGAGTAGGCAGTTGATCCTGATCAACATGAGGCACCACCAGATCAACAAACACGTGATGATCAACATCTATCTAAGCTTGTCGAGCCTGCACCATTGACTGAGTAAGCCTCGACTAGTACTACTATTGATGATGTACCACCAGCTGATATTTGACATTTATATTATAGTTGTATATTTTTTACATTATATATATATATATATAGTCCATGTATTTTGTTGTTATATCATTCACCACCACCCTAGGAAACCTAAAAAGGGGGATCACCCAAAGCATAAAAGCGAGAAATACTTAAAGGAGCGGATGGGTTGATGTGAATGAAAATCCATATAAAAAGGGGACAAGGCATCATATATATATTCTAGCCTTGCGGTAATATTTACAAGAAACAAAGGAGGATAAAGGTGCAAGACAGCTAGACAGGGCGGGACCCGCCCATGCTCCGGGCAGTCAAAGGAAGAAAGGCACGTGAAGAGTTTCGGGGGGATCAAGGATAGCAGGGGGAAGGTGGAAGCTCACCCCCTCGGAATGGTGATGACGTAGCACATGGTGGGACCCAAGATAGCTTCTTCATGGGGTGATGGCTACGAGCTTAGAGCTGCTACAAGAACCCACCGCAATGCTTGGCGAGCCTGACCACAAAGACACCTAGCGCTGTGAATGTAACGGTAAGGTAAGTCCTAGGAAACCTGGTACATAACCAGTACTGGTATTTAACCCAGATCATGGTATACACCTAACCAAAATCTTGTAGCAAATAACTAGATGCCACGTGTCTCAGTGTCGGAATCCTTATGACGTCAGCCCTGCAAGTGTCATCCTAGCCTCGTTTTTCGGGTAATCTAAAGCCATTTAACCCTGCACTGTGCTCACTGTGGTAAAATAATTTCTTTTACAGGATAGTGTATTGCCAAAGCGCGAGTGCCTAATACCAGGTCTACCAAGTCGCTTTCAACTTCCCTGCGTCGTTTTCTCCCAAACAGTTTCCTTACTGTGCAGGTATTCCATCCCTCATTCACTATCTAGTTTCCTTCCACTTTTCATTTTCATAATGGTCATGGGTAGAATCAAGGTTAAGAAGTAGGAGCCCGAAACCCCTCAAGTTCACAAGTCTAGGGCTGCCCTTGGACCAGAGCCATTCACAAACATGTAAGCCCATATTCAAGACCCGCAATACCCTTTCCCTATCAGTAGCGTCAAGCCCGACATATTTAGGAAACACTTAGAAAATAGGGATAAGTTCAGAGTTATTTTGTTGGGATTATACTACCAAATTTCTCCGCCTGTCTACCCAGTTGTGGAACTCATATATGCTGGCTCAGAGAAGCTTATGATGAGTGTCGAGATATGTTCCTATCGACTCAAGGGAACAAGATTTTCAATATATCTCTTGATATTATCAGGAAAGCCCTCTGCTACCCCCCCAGTTCGAATTACGTCAGTTTCTCTGAAATAGATTTATCTTGTCAATTCTCTAAGTTACCCTAGAGGCAATAGAGTGATTTCATCGCTGTTATTTTTGATTCCCGCCTTACATCTTTCCCGTCTTCTGAGTCGATGCCTCTGAACACATTCAAAGAAGACCTATAGCCAACATTTTCTCTCATTGCGGGGTTGTTAGGTATAGAGGGGGTCGAGCGAGTCTCGAAGGAATGCGTAGCCCTTTTATGGTTGATGTCATAGTCTGGTGTTGTATTAGATATCCCCGGTTTCTTGGCCTCCGGCATTCAAACTCAGTTTCAAGACCTCCCGGTCACCGACCATTTTCGTTTCTGCTCCCTGGTGTTCTACCTGTTCCTCTTCCAGCAGGCTAATAAGTTCGATATTTTGGGTCTAGAAAAGTTTTCTAGGATAAATTCTCAACCAAGAACTTTTTTTGACTGGAACCCCACAGTGTATCAGTTGGCTAATGGCATGGGTTATTCCAACTTCCTGAATTAATTCATGATAATAGCCTACACTATTATTCACGACAACACTCCACCCAGGATTTTTCTTGAGCAGAGGAACTGAATATAGTACAGTGAGGAAGAAAGCATAGGAGATTGGTACCTATTTGATGACTACACTGAGATCATGGTTTACGGTGCAGAGGTTTCCCCTTACAGATTGCCAGTTTTTCCCGCCATGCAAATTTACGCCTTGGAGTACCTTCAGCAGAACTTGAAGGCTAACCAGCTCCACTTCCTCCCTGTGAAAAGGGGTTCATTCTTAAACTTCCTACAACCATCGGCCCTTTCATTGTTAACTCAGGACATGCCCTCCCCATAGTGGAAAACCTGCTCAAGGGTATGGATTTAAGGCAATGGAAAGCTTGGCCTTATGATCTAAAAGGCATCATCTCAAACAAGAGGAAGAAGATTAAATCAACTGCATATGCTCACAAAACTAGACCCTTCATCGAGTGGAGAGCTAATCTTGATACCTGGCCTTTGCTTTCACAGATGGAGACTGATTCATCTATGACAGGGGAAAAAGGAGACACTGCTTCAACACAAGAAGCAGGTAAGAAACAGGGTGAAGATGCTAGAGTCACAGGAGAAAACTCTCCACCCTCTAAAAGGTAGAGAACAAACAATGAAAAAGGTGTTGGGGGAGAGTTGTCGCTGGAAAAAGTGAACTGCATGGAGAGTCGGACAAGGGAAAAGGGGGTTTCATGGTGAAATATGATGGTCCGTCCTCATCTGATTTCTCAGAGCTTTCGCAAGCCGTCTCTATAAAGAGGTCCAAGGTGGGGGACAAAGCAAAGGGGAAGAATGGAGCTATCAAGGAGAAGATCTGGATTAAATTTGAGGGATATGTGGACAAATATCATACTCGGTTTTCCGCCAAGATTGAAATGGATAAGGAACAATTGCTGTTAGATGTGACTGAAGCGGTACTAGATCCAGAGGCTGGGACCACCAGCTACAGAGCTCTTGAGGTGGTAGTAAACATGTCACAAGTGCCCTCGATAGATAAATGAAATCTTTCCAGTGATTTGGTGACATGTTGAAAGACGAGGTGGTAAAGCTCTCTCTCTCCCTAAGGAAATTGAAAACCAAGTACAATCAAGTGGTCGAGAACCTTAGAGTGGAGAAGACTAATGCCCGATCACTCTCAAACGACCTGCGGAGACTTCAAGCAGTTGTGAAGGGCAAAGGGAATGACAAAGCAGATCCTCAGGGTCATCTCATTGCGGAGTTGCAGAAACAGGTCGTAGCCCTGAAGCATAAACTGAACATGCCTAGTTTTTAGCACATGCAGACTGCTGAATTGGCCCAGATAGAAAAGGACAAAGATGACCTAGCAGACTCCCTAACTATGGAGAAAGAAGAGAGGGCTAACATTTCTAACAAGATGGCTGCTGTCAAGCTAAAGATGGATGAGCTGCAGAAAAACTGGGATGCACACGTATGCTCCACACCACCTCCTGAAGGATCCAGCTCGCTCTCAAAACAATTAACTACAGCGCTAGCTAAACTTCAGGTAGCAGAGAAATAGGTTTAGATGGCACAACAAAAGATCCATGAGCTTGAGGCCCTCCTTAAAGAGAATACTAAAATGATAGCAACTTTGCAAAAAGGAATAGAGGAGGCTAAACAGGAGAAGTTGCGACAAGAAAAGATGATCAGAGATCTGACAAGCTAGATGAATGGAAACATCACCCTTTTGGAGGCCCGACGCTTAATCTGGACAGATGTTGGCGAGTGATCAGGTCTCGCGGGCAAGACCTAGGTTCAGGAGTTGTGGCCAACAAAGGAGTCTGCAGTACTCTACGATCACGCCGGCATTATCACCCTACTCTGGAGAGCAGAGAGTCTGGAATAGACCAGTGGCAAAGAGCGGATCAGAAACTCATTCTTATCAGTGATTAGATTACATCAATAGAATCACATATGCAATATCATTCAGAGAACATACAGATATTAAGTAAATAAAATTTTAAAGCATCCCAACACACATGCATGTGAATCACGCAAATAGACAGCAACCTGCAATTATATTAAGCTCTTGGCCAAATCCACAGTTACATAGCTTCTCAATGTGCTTATAAATGTGATACATAAGCTTTGCGGAACAGAAAGGTACATCACCAGAACACTAGGAATTATAGGGATCTCATCTACCATCGGGGTTCCTGCTGCAGCTTGCTTTTCTTCTTCCTCGGTCGCTCTCTCCCCCTTTCCTACGGGTGATGGCTATTTATTCATCCGCTGTCACGACTGTTAGTTCTTCTTTAGCTGCTTCTGGCTTTTCTCTGATTATCTGTGTGTTCCGCTTGCATTATTATGCTATATCTTCTTCTTATCTATACTTATGCATCTCGTTTCCTCTGCTATGTGCCTGTTCCTTCGCAAACTTGGTAGCTCCATTGTTTGGTGTGGTTGCGACTTGGTTTTGGCTGCCAAGTGCCCTCATTCTGCAACCCCAAAATGTGGCCGTTATTTCAAATTCAAATAGTTCAAAACAAGGTTTTTCAAAACAAGGGCCCCAACAGGCCCCGACCACAGTTCCTTGACTCGTCCCCGAGTCAATAAAAAATTACAGTTTCTACCTCCATTGCTCTGCTTGACCCCGTGCCCTATTCGCCGTGTGTGCCTTCATCCTGTGCTCATTCCTGTTGTGCGCCTTCATCTTGTTCCTGTCCTTGCTGTGCATTTTCAAGCGGCTGTTCAAACAAGGGCCCCAACTCCGGGACCCTGAGGAACGCTGTAGCGTGAAGCTCAGTAAAAGCCGACACAGCTTGCTGCCACCCCTGGATGAGCGAGTCTGTTTCCTCAGCGAGCCTGGTGACAGTAGCCTCCTCGATGGGCGTTGGGACAACCTCGAACATTGTGCTGATCTGGGTCGCGGCTGCTGTGGCGAACTGTTGGAAGGCCCAGGCGCTAGATTGAAGGGGCGGCCAGAGCTCACGAATGACACGTTTGGCCTCCGCCAAGCAAGCCTCTGTGTGTTGGAGTTGTGCCTCAAGTTCATCAGCTTGGGCGTATAATTGATCCATCCTTGCGGGGTCCATAGCTTCTTAAATTTCCTTGGAAACCTGCTGGAGTTGGACTGAAATTGGATGTGTCTTGACGGTGAGTGTCAGGGAGCATTCTTGAAGGCCCTTCAAGAGGTCACGAGCTGCTCGTGCCATGGAATGAAGTGTTTCCTGCATCTGAACTGCCTAGCCCTGGTTGGCGGCCACCTGGGTTGAATAGTCAACCTCGGGCTCAGGCGGCATGGGAGGGGTCACTAACGCTGCACAAAGTTCATGATTCTCCAGGCGTAATTCCTGAAAGACCATTCGGAGGTGGATAGCTTGCTCGGAGAAACTAGCCGCAACGATTTCAGGAGGCAGCATGGGATAATGAGGTTCTACAGACGGCCAGAACTCGGAGAACATCTGGGTGGTATTGGTGATTATTGCTTCCATCTGCTCCCGTGCTATTCGTAGTTGGTCGCACTGTTCAGTAAGCACGGTAATTTGGCGTTGCTGCTTAGCACATTGCTGCTGGAGTCCCAAATGTAGTCGTTCGACTTGCTGGGCCGCCCTTTGAATCAGTGAGTACAACTGAGCTGGATTCTCAGGCTGGAAGGTGGCGGTCCTAGAAGCGCCCGGCTCCGGCAACGATTGCCCACCGGCAACTGATCTATTGGCATGCTTAGGAGGTGGTAAGGGCGTGGCCTCTGGATGCACGAAGTCCCCCATATTTGAATCTGGCGGTGTTGGCTGATCATTGTGGGCCGGTTGTGGAGGGACCATGGCTTTAGGCGGAACCTCTACAGAAGTGGACACAATGTGTGTCTGCTGTGTGAGTGTATCAATAAGAGGAGGGTGGGGTTCTGCCGCTGGGTCGACTGGTGGTATGACTGAGGCAGTACAAGAGTCAACCTCAACCTCGCGGTCCCCACCCTAAAGATCCCGAACAAGGGGATTGGATATAGTGGCCGATGAATTAGATGGGCTAGATGGAGTGGCAGGTGGAAAAACAGTGAACAGAGCGGTGAACGGTGAGGGGGAGGAATGTGGAAGGCGGATATTGAAGAAATCAGATGGGTCGATGAGGGGTTCTTCATTAATCAGCACCCCTGTGCTTGGGGGTAGTGGTGGATCATCAGCTGTGAGGTCCACCACCGAATTTGTCTCGGCGGTGCGGGCCCTCTTAGCTTAAGGGGCCTCGGGTGGATCCCTAGGCCTGCTTGTTTTGCCCATCGGGGTCGTGAGTGGATCAGTAGAGGTAAACAGGATAGTGGGGATGGGGGAGGTGAGCGGAGTGGTATGGGAGTGCGAAGTGGAGCGAGTGAGCTGAAATTCAGAAAACAAAGGAAACGGGGCAGCATCGCTAGAAATAATCTGAGTCGCCGCATTAAGATTCCGTACCTGGGTATTGAAGTGGCGGATGATGGGGATGAGCGGTTCGGGGATTTCTTATGATGGTGCTGCCGCCTCCGTCTCGACAGACTGTTGTACTGGTGTCATTCTATCGAAGTTGTATCTAGGGAGCCCGTCCCACATGTGCTTCGTGACCCCCAGCCATGAACAAACTTCACGGTGGAAGGTAGCATCGTCCAACTGAAATTTCAGTGGCGTCATTCGGAAGGTATCTGCTGGAATGCAAGTGGGTCAGAGGTAAGTATGCTTGTGACTTACTCTGAACCACACTTGCTCGCTATAGGCATCCAACAGGTTCCTGGGCACCCGTTGCTGGCATGCCACCCCATCCGTCATTAGCCGGTACCAGGAACGGAATGCATCTGCATTTACCAGTTTAGTACTGGGGTCATTGGAGACCTGCCATGGAGTGAATTTCATCGTGAGGGGCTGGCCCTCGGGGATCTCTGCTGGGAATCGAATGTGTGGAGTGTGCCATTTCCACATGGAAAAAGCAATAATCAAATAGCCATAGATAAAAGTAGTTGCGCGCTTATAATTCTCCTCGCACGCATCGAACAACTCTTTTAACAAAAAAGAACACCAGTTCAGTTTGGTGCCTTGGACACAATGCTCAGCAATAGAAATAGTATCAAGAGTGCATTCGCCCTTGGTGTAATGCCTCATTGTCTTGCTAGCAATGAGGTAACAGGCGAATCGAATCTCGGGCTTGTTAATGAGGTCAATCTTGGCTCCTTTCCCCCCTTGTGAGTTCCATACTTAGCATAGAGGTCTGCATCGCCTGACTTTCATGCGCGCTTGGAGGAGTTCTGACAGGCTGTTGAAACGTCTGCGCCCGTCTGCAAAAGCCCGGTGAGGCGATGAATAGCTTCAGCGTGAATGGGAATTTCCTGGGTCAGCCACAAGGACCCACTCTGAATTTGGCTGAGGAGGAAGCAGGTACACTGCAAAAATGGTCCTGTGGTGCCAAAGACTAGAAGATTTCTCAAGTTCATCAGGGATGAGTGCTGAAGGCCCCTGAATTCTGGTAGCGGGCAGCTGGCGGGGTTGCCAGCTGCAGTGTGGTAATGCTCCATATATGCCTGCCGCTAGAGGGCTGGAAATTTAGCAGCATTAGAGAGGTTGGCATCAATCAAGGCTGCACTATCATATTTTCCCACCAAGGACTCGGTCTTGTGAATCCGAGTGTCAAGTTCTGGTTCAATGACTGCTGGGATGGCCTTCGGCATTGTGGCCCGGCGTTGATAGACCTGTAAAATTTTCTTTGGTCGCCCTGCCTGGTGCAGTGCTTTCTGAGAATTCAACGGCTCTGGTGTGGCTGCAATTGCTAATTCAAACGGGTCTGGAATTCTCGTGCTTTTGGTGGCCATGCAAGTTATGTCAGCACCTGGCACGAGTGGAGTTGATGAGACTCCCTAACAAGTTAATTCCTGCTGGCATTCTTTCTGTGATAATCGTACGATCAATCGCATGCCAATGAGTGCTATGATAGTTGCTGACGGTGGCATGGGGAAGTGGGCGGACGCGACGGCTGAGGGTACGCGGGGTATGGCCAAATGATGACAGCACGGTTACTGCCAATTATGGTAATTAATGACGCAGATCTAAGTGATCCTACGGTCTGACACAAGTGCATGGTTGGACTGAGATGGACTGACGTGGAGACTGGTATGGATCCTACAGGGCTGACACGCTGGACAGGTGCCACCCTGACCATAGTCGGTTGTGGTGCGGCCCCCGCAACTGAGCGGTTATTGACACACTACCTAAGAACATAGAATACATCCTACACTCATCTCGGTTGCGGGAGAGTTATTCAACTATAGTACGCTATAGGTGATCTTGGGTGTGAGAGTTATTGATGAGAAATGAAAGGTACTTACTCCTGGTAGGGCTTCAGGCGTGCGCCATTCACCCACCCGAGAAGAACCGTACCATCCAGCTGTGCCAACCGAACGGCTCCGGAGTCACGAATCTCAATAACAAAGTAGGGTCCCAACCAGTGCATCTGGAGCTTTCCTGGGAACTTCTGGAACCTGCTGTCATATAAAAGAACTTTTCCGCCAACCTGGAAGGTCTTGTTCTTAATGTGGCGGTCGTGCCACGCTTTCTGCTGGTCCTTCTAAACCTTTTGGTGGAATTCGGCCAGGAAGCGGGCCTCATCCAGTTCCTACAATTCATGGAGGCGCTCCTGGAGGGAGGCCTCTTTCGAAAACTTCAGAGTCATGGCGATCCGCAGGCTGGGGACAATAAACTCGGCGGGGATCACAGCCTCCCGGCCATACACAAGCTGGAACGACGTTTGATTGGTCAAGCACTTCACCGTAGTCCGATAGGCCCATAATGCCGCTGATAGGTGCTCGTCCCAATGATCGCGCTGAGCATTGCAAATCTTAGTCAAGCCTTTCTCAATAATCTTATTGAAGGCTTCCACCGTACCATTAGCCTGCGGGTGATACGTGCTACTTTTGTGATGCTGAATCATGAAGGTGTCCATCAGTGACTTGACCGTGTCATTAATAAAGTGTGTACCCTGATCACTGGTTAAACTTCGCGAGTAGCCAAAACGACAAATGATGTGCTCAAAGATGAACCGGGTGGCGGTATCGGCTGTGCATTCACGTACCGCTGCTGCCTCAGCCCACCTGGTAAGGTAGTCGGTGGCAGTAATGATGTACCAGGCCTTGGAGTGTCTGGCGACCGGGGCTATGGGACCTACAAAATCGACAGCCCACTTCTCAAACGGCCGCAACACATACACTGGGTATAGCAGAAGCTCGTCCCGGTGAGAGGGCCTCCGCGTCCGCTGGCAGACATCGCATCGCTTCACATAGGCCTTACAATTGGTATGTACTGTCGGCCACCACAAGCCAGCTTGAAGCACCTTCCTTGCGGTGGGCTTCGCACCCACATGCCCGCCCGCAACACCGCTGTGACACTCCCACATTACCGCTTCCCGTTCGTGGTCAAGAACGCATCGGCGCAAAACCTCATCCAGGCCCAGTTTGTATAGTTGCCTCGCGATCAATTGGTAATCGGCGGCACAGACGACCAAGTGCCGTTTCTGGAGCGGGGTGTAATCCTGAGGGCATTGTCCCGTGGTTAGATAGGCGCCAATGTCGGCCAAGTAATCGGGTACAGCTTCAACTCAGAAAAGGTCAGCATCCGGCAGCTGATCATCGAGGGAGCCGTCATTCTCCCCTGTCTCCAACCTGGATAGGTGATCAGGCCCGACATTCAACCTTCCGGGCTTGATGATTACTTCGAACGTGAATTCTTGAAATAGTAGAAGCCAACGGAAAATCTGTCCTTCCAAAACCGGCTTATTGACCAGGTACTTCAGAGCAGAGTGGTCCATGAAAAACTTGAACTTGCCCCCTAGAAGGTAGTGGCGGAACTTCTGAAGAGAGTACACCATTGCCAGCGCCTCTCTCTCGGTCGTGGTGTAATTCTTCTCTACATTGGACAGTTTATAGCTAGCGAAGTAGACCGGGTGATCAACTGTTGTATCGCCAGGTTGTGCCAAGACAGCCCCAAGTGCAATACTGGAAGCGTCAATATGCACATGGAATTGCTTATCCCAGTCTGAATGAACTAGAATAGGTGCCGTCGACAGCTTTTCCTTCAGGGTGTCCAGGGCCACCTGACACTCCTCTGTCCACTGAAAGACCGTGGACTTCCACAGAAGTTGTTCTAACGGAGCAGTGATCTTGGCATAGTTGCGGATAAACCTCCTGTAGTATCCCGTGTGCCCGAGAAATGCCCATAGCTGCTTCACTGTCTCGGGGGCTTCCATGTGTACAAACACCGCAACTTTGGCGGGGTCGACGCAGACCCCTTGGTTGCATACCACATGTCCCAACAATGTGCCGAAAGGGACTGCAAAAACACATTTCTTTAAGTTCAAGGAAATCTGCAACTGGCGGCACCTATCAAACATAATACGCAACAGGGTTGCATGTTTCTTTAACAAGCTGTAGACGGTCCAGTCGTCCATGTAGACTTCCAAGAACTTGTGAATGTACTCCCGGAAGGCGGCAATGACAATCTAGGAAAACATGGCCGGAGTGTTCTTCAAGCCGAACGGCATGACATGGTATTCGAACGACCCCCATTCGGTGGTGAATGTTTTCTTTGACTTATCTTCTTTCGCAATACGCACCTGATGGTAGCCCGAAAAACCATCGGTGAAAGAGTAGGCTTCGTTCCCCGCAACATGGTCCAACACTTCATCGCTAAAAGGGGTGGGAAACGGATCATGAATGCAGGCATTGTTAAAACTACGATAATCGACACAAACACGTATCTCTGCCTTGTCCTTATTATTCTGAATGACTATTGGGCTCACCCACTCTGCTTCTTCCATGGGAAAGATTAGACTTGCAGCCAGCATTTTGTCAATCTCCATCTTGAACTTTTCTTTGACCCGGGGGTTCAACCGATAGGGTCGATGCTTTATGGGCCTGGCATCCGGTTTCAGTACAATGCGCATTTCGCTGAGGTCACCCTTGATTCCCTTTAGATCTGCCACCGACGAAGGGAAAAAATCTTCGTATTCTTGTAGAAGGCTGAAGATTTCCTTGGTCGTTTCTTTATCCCAGTAATCGCCCACGGTAGCCCACTTAGGCTTCTCGTCCGTACCAATGTTCAACTTTTTTGTCTTTAGCGGCTGTAAATGGATGCCTTTGGTTGTCGATTCTTCGCTGATGTTCCGCTCGCCTTCCTTCTCTTCGAAATACAGGTGCCTTAGGTCCTCTAGACCATCATCCTCCGGATCGCCGTCAATCCTTTAGCAAACCAACTCTCGCATGGCCTTAGGACAGGAGGGCAGCGTGCGGCCGTCGGTCTGCAGATCGCGGAAAAAGAGTACCACCCTGATAGCGTGCAATGCCTGAGATTCCAACTCTGTTTCTCCCGCGAAAGAGAAGCACTGCACAAATTTGCTCGCGACTTTCGTCCAATAACTAGTCCCTCATTTCTGTTCTTCCTCTAAGTACCATGCATGTGGGATGGTGTCTAAAGAGTGGACAAACCGATGCACCCATAGAACTTCCGGGTATCCTATACTTCGCCATTGTTCCTCACAGGTCCGCAAGTGGTCCTGCGGAGGGGAGGTCCCAGAGTACCGCTGCCTGCTGCGAGGCCCTTCATCTTCTTTAAACCATGCTCGCAACGCATCTGCCATATTACTCCACTGTGACAAGGTACTGCGGTGATTTTTCCACCATCGGGCAGTTGTAGACTGTACCGCGACGTCCAGAAGGGGTAGCCTGTGCCCTTCCGGCACCATGTCTTCAACCTTAGCAATAAAGGTATTGACAGCTTGCGTATTTGATAGGATGGGGTATTCTCTGAACTCAGCCCCGATCCAACTGACGCGGCCAACCTGAGCACATCTCCGCGTGCTGGTCTCATATCCCCCCTGCTTCCAATCCTCCCACGCGAGTTCCGATCCCAGATCCAAGCTCTGAACACTGCGCCAGCTGATAGAACCAGTCACGGTCGGGTTAATATAGTCTTCCCGCTTCCCTGCAGTCATCTGATAAAGATGGTCCATCATCTGAGCATCCTCCCGGGCATCCACCATCTCGGTATACCTCGGGCCTTGATATGGGTCGAGAGGCTGAGTGACCCGGACCTCCCCATCTTCAAAGATCATCAGCTCCTTTTTGAGGTCGATGATAGCATAATTCTCGAACGCCCAATCGATGCCTAACAAAGCAGGGTAAGGATCCTTGTCTCCCATAATATCAATAACCTCAAAATTGGTGTAAGTTTTCACCCCCGCGATGTCGACCTCGACACCTTCAAGTCGACCAATCAGAAATATACAGTACTGGTTCGCCATTTAGAGTTGGATGGGTGAGTAGGCCAGCCGTGGCTTGCCCAGGGCCTCCCACGTCTTCTGCGGTAGGATATTCATGTCGGACCCTAAATCCAACATGGTATCACTGATCTGGAATCCCGCGACCTGCGTATTTAGCCAGAACTCTTTGCCTATTCTTCGCTTATTTCGTTTGACGCACTGCACCGCTTGGGGGGTTGTATCCACCGGTTCCCCCAATTTTGTCCTCCCCTGCAGTGCTCCTTCCAAAGTACACTTGAGCTGCTGCCACAGAGCAGCACTGTTAACAATATTGAGGAACAGGTAGAGCCATTCTTCAATCTGGTTGCCCGCGATGCCCTGCTCCCCCGGCTCTATCGGCAAGGGCACCTCCAAGCCTCCTGCTTTGCGCAGTTGAGCAAATGCCTCAACTGCCTCCTGAAAATAATTCTTCTGTGCCTCGGGTTTGATTACCTGATGTGGGGATGCTGGCCTAACAACCAGTACCGGCTCCTTTCCGCGAGCATCCTCCCCCGTTTTCTTACCGCCCCTTGTCACAATAGCAACATTCTGCATGGCCGGAGTCGCATCCACTCGCGGTTCGGCGTTTACTAAATTTGTGCCCCTCTGCCGTGCACATTCTTCACACTTTTTTATGAGCTCCGGACAGTCTTCTATCGCATGGGTGTTCACGCGGCACTGAGAAAACCAGGGCCATTGGGGAAGGGGACATTCCCGAGCCACATGACCCTCCTGGTCACAGTTGTAACATTTCACTGGACCGCGTCCTCCCGTGCGGCCTCCCCGAATGCTGCCGCCTCTTCCCCTGGGGGCCTCGTTCACCCTGTAGGAGGGTCAGTCCAACCGGTCTGCAAGTGCATCGAGAGAACGACATTGCTCGGTGTTGTGAGTTGTGGAAGAAAAAAAATCACAGTATACATTGTTCGGCACGTTAGAATACTTTTGCAGGATCGGGCACATGCGAGGTGGATGTCCCACCGTCCGGCAAATATCACAATACTCTGTGGTGGCTGGGTTAAGTTGGTAGGGGAACCCCGCATAAGGCTGTTGCGGCTATCGTATACCCCCTGCAGGTTCAACACCGTGCCACCCCCCATGGGTGGCCCCCCTTGAATGGCCGCGACTGAGGGTCCCACCCCCGCGCCACGTAACCGAGGACACTCGGTTGCGACATGGCCCTCAACCAAGCAGTGAGTGCACCAAAAGTTTGGCCTGGCTGGTCTCACTGGCTACATCTCCTTGAGCTTTTCGGTCAAGCTAGCTATCTAATGCTACAATCCCACCAAGGAGGGATCCTGCGGGGCCGACCCTCCCCGATATTCCTGAGGGTAGCCTGCCATGGCCTCGATCTTCATGGCCTGCTCCAGAGCGTCTTGCAAATTGTCAATCTTCTACTGGGTGAGGGGGGTTCGCATCAAGGGATGCAAAGCCTTGATGAACCAGTCCCTCTGATGGTTTGGATCGATCGGGTAACTAATTTTCCCGATCGCGTCCTTGAATTGCCGCATTAACTCCCATGTGGTTTCTCCTTCCTTCTGTTTAATTTCCCAGAGCTCGGATAGACCCTGTTGGTCCATCTGGGGTAGCTTAAATTCTGGGACAAAATCCTGCTTCACGTCTGCAATGACCAGATTCGGGTGGGCCTCGGACCACTTGATGAACCATCGCAAAGCCCTCTCTCTGAGTGTGGTTTGGAACTCTATTAACTTTCCAGCGTCTGGTGTCTGCCGAGCCCTCCAAATGGCTTTGCACAAATACCAGTGTTGCTCTACATCATCATTACCCCGGCCTGAGAACTCGGGATACCAGGTAAAAGACCCAGCCATGTTCACTTGCGGCGGGTTGACCAGGATAAATCCTCCGGGTCTTGGTTGCGTGACTTTTCCACTAGGAAATGAAATACTGCTAGCGATGTTAATACTAACGGGTGTCACTGTCGACACTGAACTACTGTGCAATTGACTTAATGCTTGCAATTTAACGAAAATATTACTCAAAGGTTGATAAAGTACTAGGGGAAGGTAGGGATCCTAGCCATGTATATTGGGGGGAGTATAGCAACCTGGAGAACTGAGTGCCGTCCTCTCTTGAAATAACTGCTGCATCACAACGTACCATTCACCATCGAAACTTTCCTTGGGCTGCATACCTTCATCATCTCCGTCACCCACCATCTCCCTTGCTCGCTTAGTTGGGCTCCCATGCACCCATCACACTCCCCCAGCGGTCCCTTCTTGTCCCCGGGCATCCGCGTCCATACTTCCTACCTTCTGAGGCGCCTCCTTCTGATTCTTCCTCTCGATCTCTCATCGTTTCATATCTTGCATCACCCTTCTTCGCCACCTATCGGCAATCTGTGCCCGCCGATGTGCACGTCGCTCCCTCAACGTCTTTGCAGCCTCAGCATCCATTCCCCACTCCCCACGTCACATTCTATGTAGCATCGGTCCCTTCAACCCTTCCCCCAGCATTGGTGGTTTACTCTTCCATACTCATCTTGTGGAAGTCTATCAACTCTTCATCCACCATCAGAGCTTTGATCCATAGCAAAATCTCCTTAAGCAGCTTTCCTCTTATCCCGGAACAGAAAATAGCCTCGGCCTTTGAGAAGGATTGATAGCACTCGGCAGCAAACTCCACAATGTATCCTTCCAACGTGGTCTCCGCCCAAAAATCCACCGCGCTGGTCAACTCGGTGTTCAACCGATGTAGAGCCACCAGATCTCTGTGCACCCACCTACGGTTTATCTTCCGCGAGCCATCTCGAGGCACCTTCGTCTGTAACCTTCGAAACCAATTGTAAAGGTCAGTAGGGAACTTTCCCCAGAAAATTTTGTACGTATCACCGGCTAAATCTGAGAAGAGGACGAGTTCCTTGATCGCTGCCTCCCCTTTCTTAGTCAACTCCGCTTGCTGGGCAATGAACTGGTCTAAATGATTATCCCACCATCACCATATCTCCCCTTCGAAGATCCACGATACCATGGTCTAAATCCCCTCACATCATGCGGGTCTCGGCAACGGAACCATTTTTGGCGAGTGATCAGGTCTCGTGGGCAAGACCCAGGTTCAGGAGTTGTGGCCAACAAAGGAGTCCGCATTAGTCTAGGATCACGCTGGCATTATCACCCTACTCCGGAGAGCAGAGAGTCTCACCCGAGGCATGCCACGACCACATGCAGAAAGGGAATAGACCAGTGGCAAAGAGCGGATCCGCAACTCATTCTTATCAGTGATTAGATTACATCAATAGAATTACATACAAAATATCATTCAGAGAACATTCAGATATTAAGTAAATAAAATTTTAAAGCATCCCAACACACATGCATGTGAATCACGCAAATAGACAACAACCCGAAATTATATTAAGCTCTTGGCCAAATCCACAGTTACATAGCTTCTCAATGTGCTTATAAATCTGATACATAAGCTTTGCAGAACATAAAGGTACATCACCAGAACACTAGGAATTACAGGGATCTCATCTACCATCGAGGTTCCTGCTGCAGCCTGATTTTCTTCTTCCTTGGTCGCTCTCTCCCCCTTTCCTCCGGGTGATGGCTATTTATTCACCCGCTGTCGCGACTGTTAGTTCTTCTTTAGCTGCTTCTGGCTTTTCTCTGATTATCTGTGTGTTCCGCTTGCATTCTTCTGCTATATCTTCTTCTTATCTGTACTTATGCATCTCGTTTCCTCCGCTATGTGCCTGTTCCTTCGCAACCTTGGTAGCTCCGCTGTTTGGTGTGGTTGCGACTTGGTTGCGGTTGCCAAGTGCCCTCATTCCGCAACCCCAAAATTTGGCCATTATTTCAAATTCAAATCGTTCAAAACAAGGTTTTTCAAAACAAGGGCCCCAACAACAGACATCATCATGGAGGTGAAGAAGCATTGGGCTTTCCTAACCCTTATTGAAGAAAAGAAGGCCACGGTACGTCAAATCAGAAGAACTCTACATGAAAGGTATACAGACTCTTCAACTAAGGTTGAAAGTGCCAGAAGGTATATTGCCCTCCTAAATGATTTGAGCTCAGAAGAATTGGCCAAACGGGGAATCAAGGATAGGTTCAAGGAGGTGGCAAAATGTCAGAGGGTGATGGAAAAGGAAGCCGCGCGCAACCTTGCACTGGGTAGTTCGGAAAGGATGGTGACAAGATTGCAACAGTTTGAAATAGAATGGATTGAACTGATACTCGTAGGCCTCCCCTCATGCTGGGAGCTTACAAATGCTGTTCTTCAACCGTTACTAGTATACGAGTGCCAGCTGATAGAAGTCATGAATCAGACTGATATACCGTCTGAGAAGACCGCTCGGCTTAAGGCTGAAACCATAATTGCAGCACTCCATAGAGAATTCTCTCTCCTCCATCAAGTTAAACAATGGTGTCCCACTCAAGCGAGTTATGCCGAACTGACAGAAGTGCATATTCAAGTCGATGCTTTCATTGCAATACCTGATGCTGCAGCTGACACCTGGCAGAGGTGTAGCAATCATGTGATTTCATTAGCCATCTCATCTGCTTCTTTATCCACTCTGTCCGCCAGTAAGAAAACCAACTCTTCTACAGCCACAGTACTGCCTTCTCCTACTGCAGCCACAAATCTGTCCCACCACTAAGAATGTTAACTCATGATTGGGCCTATGTGGCCTCTTGTTTTATTTTATTTTCACTTTCAATATTCAAGTGAAATTCATATTTCACTCTTGCAATTTTTACTTTCAGTTAGCCAGTTTTTGTATTTTCATTAGAAATGGCTATTAGCCCGATTTGTAAGATGATGGGAGGCGTTCTACCCCATCATCAATTTTTATTTTATGATTAAGACTTCAAACGACATACAGGTATGCAGAAAAGATATTTTCCCAAAATATATTTCCGCATACAGCACATGAAAATGTTATAAAAGTAGTGAATAAAGGCATATGAGAGGTTCCAGATTTTCTGAAAGACTCACTAACTCAAACACTATGTATATGTATTTTTGTATGATTTCGATAATTGATGTTGAAGATCCCGTTGGGATTCAGTAATAGAATATTTTGCTGGAATTGGGGATTCCACTTGAGATGATTTACAGTTTGTAACCCTTTTCCTTGTTCTTAATATAAATGTTCATTTTGTATCTCTCCATACTTCTGGTGTCTTATGTTCTAGAATGCAAGTGCTCCCATGTTTAAATGTGAATTTATCATAGAAGATACTCATATTTTCTCATCTATAGCGCTTTAAATATAGCTCAGGCATAACACCATGTTCATTTCCATATCTCTTTCGTTGTTCTACTGAAAATAACTATTCAGATTCTTATCCTAGAATAAGCCCAGTTATAGTTAATATCTCATCTCATTTTCTGCCATAGTCTTTGCTCACTTATCACTTGATCACTGTATGTTCATTTCACAATTGGCCCCCTTTACAACACTATGTTTTAAAGCTATATGATGCATTTACTTATTGAGTTTCATATTTAGTGTCTACAGTTTCCGTCTTGGCTGTGATTACATTTAGAGTCTCGGTCCCATTTTTACCAAAGAAATTTATTCGTTGATAGTAGCATGAGAGCCCAATATTGTCAAGTGTAATTAGTTGAGTCATATGCTCGTTGAATTTAATATTTCCTAGGCACTGGTCTTTATACAACTCAAGGCTGTCTCTAGGAGCTACAACATCTTTCTGGCGCCGTTGCCCGGGAAAGAATTTAAAGAACTGAATCCCTGGGCCTCGACAAATATTTATTCACCCTTCAGAATAGGTGAGCAGGAAGGGTTGGGATTTGTAGATCCCTCACCTTGGCAACTCCACTGTCATTCAAAGGATAAATCTATTTGTAGTCCTAGCTTCCCGAAAGCCACACCTGAGGTCATATACATCCCAGTTGAGAACACCTTCAGTGTTTGACCCAGAGAATATTTTGCACAAGAGAGGTTGGAGAGAAAGACAATTAGCCTATATAGATATTCCCATAATCTCCCTGGAAGACTCTCCATCCTCCTCTCAATTAGCTCAAGATCAAGGTCCCGATTCTACTGCAAGAACCCTTGATTATACTTTTGATAACCCCTCCCTGGAAAATATTGAAGTCAAAGATGAGGCTGAATCTATAGATACCAGGAGTTTCTTCCTGCATCCCACTCCCGAAGCCGAAGAAGTTAAAGAAATTACCGAGGTTTCCACTTCTCATATTCCCGCAGTTCAATCAGCCCCTCAAGCCTCTGTTCAATACATCCCCATTGTCATACATACTTCTCTTCCACCACCTCCTATTACATATCAGACTCTCCCACCACCTCTACAACTTCCGATGGATGTTCCTGGCTTCCTATTGAACAAATATGCCCACCTGGAATTGCCTCATATCCTGAACGACATGCCTCAGGATTACTTAAAGATTCTACCTCGTTTCAATGGAGAAAATGATACTGAAGCCCAGAAACACCTGGAGGTTTTCTGCGCCTTTGCAAAAAAATTCAATGTTGAACATCTGGATGTGGTGTTGAGATTGTTTGTCCAGTCTCTAGATGGAGAGGCCAGAAAATGGTTCAAGACCTTGGGGGACTGCTCTGTTAATAACTGGGAGGAGATGGAAAATGCCTTCATCAAGAAGTGGGGAGAGAAGAAGGACCACAGATATTGTCTTATAGAATTCAACGCACTTAGAAAGAAACATAATGAAGATGTGTCTGAATTCATCAAGAGGTTTAATAAATTATATACAAGCCTCCCAGCTGAAATGAAGCCTCACCAGACCACTGCTAAAGTGGTGTTTGTAGTAGCTTTTGAGTCATAATTCAGATTCTCTTTAAGAGAAAGTAAGTCTGCTATTTTGGATGAAGCCCAGACTGATGCATTGGAAGTGGAAGCTAACTTTGCTTCTACTGGTAAATCAAAAGGGAGGTCAGACCATGATGCTAGATGGAGAGGGAAAGAAGAAGCATCTACCTCCGGTCAATATAGAGAGGTGGCAGAATACAAAATAGAGGAGATGAACAAAATGATCAAGAACCTTTCGAGCAAGCTGGTGAAGCTTGAGCTCAAAGCAAATAATTCCTCCTCCAGGCCACCTCAAGCTGCTCCAAACATGGGTTATAACCCTCGATACAGAAATCCTCCTTTGCAAATATTACAAAGAGATCGGAAGGAGAAGCAAGACCACATACAACCCCCACTATATTTGGAAGGGCAGATGGATGGCCCTGCCGAAGACATACCCAATGGGCAGGATGATCAATATCTTGCTTACTCAAATGGTGATGAAGTTGAGTCTTCTTTGCCAGAAAGTGAAGGAGTGGAGTTTTCCTTGCAAGAAGAAGAAGAAAAAACAAGTGCTGCTGAAGATCCAGAGATTTATGATTACTGTAAGCAATTTTTAGACTTCATGCAAGCACAATTTCATAGAAAATATGATATCAGGTCCTCTAGGAAGAGGACACACACACAAGAACAAGAAGAGGAGATGCCTCAGAAGGAGATAGTTGTTCAAAAAGTTAGAGATAAAGGTAAGAGACCTATAACTGAACATTTACATTCTAATGACTCCATGCATTCCTCTTCTAAGTTGGCCTCTAATCCAAATATAAATTTTAAACCTATTCCGAGGGAAGAAAAACCTCTAGCCAAGAGTAAAGAGCCAAAGGAAAGTCTCATAGAGAAGTCTCCCTTTGATTTTAATCTTGAAAAATAACTGGAAAAAGTTAAAATCCAAGTCCCCCTGACTGAACTCCTGAAACAACTAGTCTACCAGTTTCAGGTGTCTTCTTTCATGCTTCCTCAAGGAGCAGCCCCAATCCTAGATAGTTTAAACCTCCAGGATGTAAGCCTTATGGTCATGTTCGGTCCTCATCTTGAGGAGTTTGATGCTTCAACTCTTCCTTTCTATGTCTCTTTAGTAATTCATGACCTATTATTGCATAACTGTATGTTGGATTTTGGAGCGTCTCATAACCTCTTGCCCCTGTTAGTGATGGAACAATTGGAGATCTCTATTCTTTTGATTCCAAGAGAGTCAAATGCCTAGGGATGATCAAGGATTTGGTGGTAAATCTAGCCCAAATTCCAGCTAAGAGCGTGGTAATGGACATAGTAGTGGCTGACATCCCAGCTCGGTTTGGGATGCTATTATCAAGATCATGGGGTACAAAAATCAGAGGATCTATAAAGTTGGACCTAACCTATGTGACCATCCCTGTTTTTGGAGGTCAAGAAAGGAGATAATACCAGGAAAAAAGGTTTGTGAAGATGGTCACTAAAGCTGATAGTTCAATAAATTCACCGGTGTACAGCAAGGAGGGTGAGTTCTCTTGTCTAATGCTTGAAGAAGACCAAGATTATTTGTAGGAGCCATCTTTCTATCAAGCAAAGACTGAGCAGTCTTCAAGTAATGAAGAAGGTGGGGTTTGGACCTTCCACTTTGATGGAGCCAACTCAAAGGAAGGGAATGGAGCTGGGGTTCTCCTGATCTCCCCTACTGGGCAGATGGTCCCATTACCTTTTAAATTGGAGTATGAAGCCATAAAAAATGTGGTTGAATACGAAGCCTTGCTTCTAGGTCTACAAACAGCAAAGAGTATGAATATTCAGAGCTTGAAACTTTTGGGAGATTCAGAACTGGTGGTGAGCACCCATGTCTGAGGGCTTACAGAAATGAGGTATGGGACTTGGTAGAGAATTTATTCTTAGCATTTAATATTAAATTCATGCCAAGAGACCAGAACAGAATGGCAGACTCTCTTGCAGTAGCTGCAAGCACTTTTTAGCCGCCTCAGAATCCCCTCCTAAGGTACGAGAGAGAGGTCCGTTACTGTCCTTCCATCCGTAACAATGAAAAACACTAGCAGGTGTTTGAAGATGAAGAGCAAGTGAAGAGATTCATGGAGACCGTTGGAGAATTTTCCAATTTGGTCATAGATGTTGGCAACGAGGAGTCTGAGGACCTTCTTCAGAATAAATGGCAGGATACCATGGCTGGGCATAAGGTGCTGCAGCTCAAAGGGAATGTAATACCGAGACGATTGGTCACTCTAGAGAGACTATTTGATAAGAATGATGTCCCAATCCAACCAAGTAAGGTTGCTGAAGAAAATCAGGTAGATGAACTGAACCTCGGCACAGAGACTGATCCCAAGATTGTGAAATTGTCTAATCAGATACTTGAAGAATACAAGGAGAAATATCGGAAGCTATTTCAGACATATAAAGACATTTTTGCTTGGTCCTATCAAGATTTGAAGACCTTTGATATTAGAATTATCTAGCACAAGATTCCATTAAAAGGAGATGCTAAGCCACACAAACAGAAATTAAGACAGATTAACCCTTTAATCCTTCCTTCCATAGAAAAGGAAATCAAGAAACTGTTAAAGGCTAAGATCATTGTGCAATTAGATATTATGAATGGGTGGCCAACTTGGTTCCAGTACGAAAGAATAACGGAGAGATAAGACTGTGTGTCGACTTTCAAAACTTGAACAGAGCATCTCTGAAGGAAAATTATCCACTACCAAAGATGGACCATATATTGCAGAAGGTGGTAGGAGCTTCACAAATATCTATGATGGATGGCTTTTCTGGGTATAATCAAGTAGCAGTGCTTCCGGAGGACCAAAAGAAAACCACATTCACTACTCCTTGGGGAACGTTTATGTATGCTCGAATGCCATTTGGGTTGATCAATGTGGGGGCTACATTTCAAAGGGCCATGGAAATTTCTTTTGTGGGGGAACAAGACAAATTCATGGTGGTCTACCTGGACGACATCACATTCTTCTCGAAGGATGATTCTAAACTTATGGAGCATTTGCGTAGAACCTTTGACAAGTGCCACAGGTATGGATTGTCTTTAAACCCTCAAAAATCTTTGTTTTCTTTAGAAGAGGGTAAACTGTTGGGGAACATTGTAATAAAGGCAGGGGTAAATATTGAGTGGAAAAGGGTAGAATTCATAAATGGTATATCCTTGCCTAGAAATAAGAAAGAGGTCCAAGTTTTTCTGGGACGTATCAACTTCTTGAGAAGATTCATACTGAACTATGCAGAGATAGTCCGACACATAACTGAGATGCTGAAGAAGGATAATGAAGTAAAATGGACTCCTAAGTCATGGGAAGCTTTCAACAGAATAAAAAATGCTTTCACAGAAGCCCTAGTATTGGCAGGACCTGATTATGCAAAACCTTTCATGATATTTTCGTTTGCATCTCCCCACACAGTTGCAGCGATATTATTGCAGAAAAATGAGGAAGTTCATGAACAACCCATCGCCTTTTTCAGCCAAGTGCTTTGCGACGCTGAACTAAAATATAACATCCTGGAGAAACAAGCTTATGCCTCGGTCAAATCCCTTAAGGCTTTTCGGATGTATGTATTGCAGTCATCTATAATGACATTCGTACCCACAGTGGCTGTAAAAGACATCTTGATTCAGGGAGTTAGTGAAGGAAAGAAAGGCAAATGAATAGCCAAGATACAGGAGTATGAGTTGGAAATACGCCCCACTAAGATAATAAAGGGACATGGATTAGCCAAGATCCTTTTCGAATCAAACTGTCAGGCTTTGAGAATAAATTTGTCCATAGTGGCCAATGAAGATCCTAAAAGGGTAGACGACCAGTGTGGAATAGAAACCGCTACACAAAAAACCCATATGAAGTACCTCCTCAGTCCATGGTACAAAGAAATTGTAGAGTATCTCTTGACTCTTAGATGTCCTCCAAGCTGCGACAAGACAAAGTGCCGGATGTTGAGATTAAAATCTCAGAAGTTCATCGTAGCAAATGGCCGTTTATACTGGAGAGAGCCATTGGGCATACTACTTTTATGTCTCACAGAAAATGAAATAGAAGAAGTGATGATGGAATTCCAGGAGGGCATATGTGAGGGCCACTACAGCTGGAGGGCCACGACACATAATATTCTGAAAGCAGGCTTTTTCTGGCCTAGATTTTTTGGAGATGTTCATGCTCGAGTAAGGGCCTGTGAAAAATGTCAGAAATTTGCTGAAAGGTAGAAGTTCACACCTTTGCCTATGATCTCGGTGCACATAGAGGAACCTTTCCAATAGTGGGGAATCGATTTCATTGGCGAAATTCACACAAGTGGATACTAACAGCCACGGATTACTTCACTAAATGGGTAGAAGCCGTGCCAGCAAGGAATGCGACAGACACAGTGGTGATCAAGTTTCTGGAAGATAACATCATCTCAAGGTTTGGCTGCCCTGCTAAGATTGTCATAGATAATGCTCAGGCTTTTAAGTCTGTCAAATTTATCAATTTTTGCCAACAGTATAATATTGTATTAGGGCACTCTACTACATATTATCCATAGGGGAATGGATTGGAAGAATCCTCAAACAAAACCTTGGTGAGGGCGTTGAAAAAGGCCATAAATGAAAACCAGAAGAACTGGGATTCCCAGCTCATGTTTGAGCTATGGGAAAACAGAATCACTAGTAAGAGGTCAACAAGAAAATCCCCATATGAATTGGTCTATGGTAGAGCAGCGGTTTTCCCGGTACAATTGGCCTTACTTGTGGCTAGGTTCATGTAGGATTGTCAAGAGGAACCGAACGATCTTACCAGAAGGATGAATCAGTTAGCAGAGCTGGAGGAGACTCGAAGTCAAGTAAATCAGAGGTTGACTTAGTACCAAGAGAAAATGAAAGGCCCGTTCGATCAACATGCCAAAGGTAAAGAGATGCAGGTCGGAGATTTGGTGCTAAGATGGGATATAAGAAGGGATGAAAAAGGAAAGCACGGAAAGTTCGACCCTCTATGGTTCAGACCTTTCAAAATTGATGAAGAAGGAGGAAACAACACCTTTAAACTGGAAAATTTGCAGGGAGATCTGCTCGACACCCCTATGAATGAGCAATTCTTAAAACCCTTTTTCTAGTATTGATTCAAGCCAAAAGGTTTACTGTATAATATTGTACATTATTTAGTTGCTTTTATTATGATGTTTTCTGTTTTGATTTGTCATGAAGAAAGAAGAGAAGGTGCCGAGGAGTCGTGTTCACATAGAGAGGCTAACAGATGGTCTTCAGAGTTCTCGACATGTTTGAGGACAAACGTTTCGTCCCCAAATGGAGCCGATGTTGTTATATCATTCACCACTGCCCTAGGAAACCTAAAAAGGCGGATCACCCAAAGCATAAAAGGGAGAAATACTTAAGGGAGCGGATGGGTTGATGTGATTGAAAATCTATATAAAAAGGGGATAAGGCATCATATATATATTCTAGCCTTGCGGTAAGCTTTACAGGAAACAAAGGAGGATAAAGGTGCAAGACAGCTAGACAGGGCAGGACCCGCCCATGCTCTGGGCAATCAAAGGAAGAAAGGTGCATGAAGATTTTCGGGGGGATCAAGGATGGCAGGGGGAAGGTGGAAGCTCACCCCCCACGGAATGGTGATGACATAGCATATGGTGTGACCCAAGATGGCTTCTTCATGGGGTGATGGCCGCGGGCTTAGAGTTGCTACAAGACCCCGCCGGAATGCTTGGCGGGCTTGACCACGGAGACACCTGGCGCTGTGAATGTAACGGTAAGGTAAGTCCTAGGACACCCAGTACATGACCAGTACTGGTATTTAACCCAATGCGTGGTATACACCTAACCAAAATCTGATAGCAAATAACTAGATGCCACGCGTCTAAGTGTCGGCGTCCTTATGACGTCAGCCCTGCAAGTGTTGTCCTAGCCTCGTTTTTCGGGTAACCTAAAGCCGTTTAACCCTGCACTATGCTCACTGTGGTAAAATAATTTCTTTTATGGGATAATGTATTGCCAAAGCGCGAGCGCCCAGTACCATGTCTACCAAGTCGCTTTCAACTTCCCTGCGTCATTTTCTCTTGAACTATTTCCTTATTGTGTAGGTATTTCGTCCCTCTTTCATTGTCTAGTTTCCTTCCAATTTTCATTTTCGTAATGGTCATGGGTAGAATCAAGGTTAAGAAGTTGGAGTCTGAAACCCCTCAAGTTCGCGAGTCTAGGGCTTCCCCTAGACTAGAGCCATTCATAGACATGCAAGCCCATATTCAAGACCCGCAATACCTTTTCCGTATCAGTAGCGTCAAGCATGACATATTTAGGAAACACTTAGAAAATAGGGATAAGTTCAGAGTTTTTTTGTCGGGATTATACTACTAAATTGCTCCGCCCGTCTACCCAATTGTGGAACTCATATGCTGGCTCAGAGAAGCTTATGATGAGTGCCAAGATATGTTCCTATCGACTCAAGGGAACAAGATTTTCAATATACCTCCTAAGATTATCAGGAAAGCCCTCTGCTACCCCCCAGTTTGAATTACGTCAGTTTCTATGAAATGGATTTATCTCGTCGATTCTCTAAGTTACCCTGGAGGTAGCAGAGTGATTTCATCGCTGCTATTTCTGATTCCCGCCTTACATCATTCCTGTCTTCTCAGTTGGTGCCTCCGAACACATTCAAAGAAGACCTACAAACAACACTTGCTCTCATTGCAAGGTTTTTAGGTATAGAGGGAGTTGAGCAAGTCTCGAAGGAATGCGTAGCCATTTTATGGTTGATGTAATAGTCTAGTGTTGTTTTAGATATCCCTGGTTTCTTGGCCTCCACCATTCAAACTCAGTTTCAAGACCTCCCAGCCACCGGCCATTTTCGTTTCTGCTCCCTGGTGTTCTACCTCTTCCTCTTCTAGCAGGTTGATAAGTTTGAGAGTTTGGGTCTAAAAAAGTTTTCTAGGATAAATTCTCAACCAAGAACTGTTTTTGACTGGAACCCCATAGTGTATCAGTTGGCTAATGGCGTGGGTTATTCCAAATTCTCGAATGAATTCATGACAATAGCCTACACTATTATTCACGACAACCCTCTACCCAGGATTTTTCCTGAGTAGAGGAACTGGCTACAGTACAATGAGGAAGAAAGCACAGGAGATTGGTACCTATTTGTTGACTACACTGAGATTAGGGTTTACATTGCAGAGGTTTCCCCTTACAGATTGCCAGTTTTTCCTGCCATGCGGATTTACGCATTGGAGTACCTTCGACAGACCTTGAAGGCTGACCAGCTCCACTTCCTCCCTGTGAAAAAGGGGTTCATTCTTAAACTTCCTACAAGCATTGGCCCCTTCATTTTTAACTCAAGACATGCCCTCCCCATAGTGGAAAACCTGCTCAAGGGTATGGATTTAAGGCAAGGGAAAGCTTGGCCTTATGATCTGAAAGGCATCATCTCAAACAAGAGGAAGAAGATTAAATCAACTGCATATGTTCACAAAACTAGACCCTTCATCGAGTGGAGAGCTAATCTCGATACTTGGCCTTTGATTTCATAGATGGAGACTGATTCATCTGCGACAAGGGAAAAAGGAGACACTGATTCAACACAAGAAGCGGGTAAGAAACAGGGTGAAGAAGCTAGAGTCACAGGAGAAAACTCTTCGCCCTCTAAAAGGTAGAGAATAAACAATGAAGAAGGTGTCGGGGGAGAGCCGTCGCTGGAAAAAGTGGCACTACATGGAGAGTCGGAGAAGGGAAAAGGGGGTTTCACGGTGAAATATGATGGTTCATCCTCATCTGATTTCTCAGAGCTTTCACAAGCCATCTCTATAAACAGGTCCAAGGCAGGGGACGAAGAAAAGGGGAAGAACAGAGCTATTAGGGAGAAGCTCTGGAAGGAATTGGAGGGATATGTGGAAAAATATCATACTCGGTTTTCCGCCGAGATTGAAATGGATAAGGAACAATTGTTGTTAGCCATGACTGAAGCGGTACTAGATCCAGAGGCTGGGACCACTAGCTACAGAGCTCTGGAGGTGGCAGTAAACATGTCACAAGTGCCCCCGATAGATAAATGCAGTCTGTTCCAGTGCTTTGGTGACGTGTTGAAAGATGAGGTGGTAAAGCTCTCTCTCTCCCTAAGGAAATTGAAAACCAAGTACAATCAAGTGGTCGAGAACCTTATAGTGGAGAAGACTAATGCCAGAGCACTCCCAAACGACATGCGGAGCCTTCAAGTGGTTGTGAAGGGAAAAGGGAACGACAAAGCAGATCCTCAGGGTCATCTCATTGTTGAGTTGGAGAAATAGGTCGCAGCCCTGAAGCATAAACTGAATATGCCTGGTTTTCAGCATGTGCAGACCGCTGAATTGGTGCAGATAGAAAAGGACAAAGATGACCTAGCAAACTCCCTAGCTGTGGAGAAAGAGGATAGCGCTAAAATTTCTAACGAGATGGCTGCCCTCAAGCTGAAGATGGAAGAGCCGCAGAAAAACTGGGATGCACATGTATGCTCCACACCACCTCCTGAAGGATCCAGCTCACTCTCAGAATAGTTAACTACAGCGCTGGCCAAACTTCAAGTAGCAGAGAAGAAGGTTCAGATGGCACAACAAAAGATCCATTAGATCGAGGCCCTCCTTAAAGAGAATACTAAAATGATAGTAGCTTTTCAAAAAGGAATAGAGGAGGTTAAACAGAAAAATTTGCGACAAGAAAAGATGATAAGAGATTTGACAAACCAGATGAATGGAAACATCACCCTTTTGGAGGCCCGATGCTTAATCTGGACAGACATCATCATGGAGGTGAAGAAGCGTTGGGCTTTCCTAACCCTAATTGAAGAAAAGAAGGCCGCAGTACGTCAATTCAGAAGAAATCTACATGAAAGGTATATAGACGCTTCAACTAAGGTTGAAAGCGCCAGAAGGTATATTGCCCTCCTAAATGATTTGAGCTCAGAAGAATTGGCCAAATAGGGAATCAAGGACAGGTTCAAGGAGGCGGCAGAATGTCAGAGGGTGATGGAAAAGGAAGCCGTGCACAACCTTTCACTGGGTAGTTTGGAAAGGATGGTGACAAGCTTGGGAAAATTTGAAACAGAATGGATGGAACTAACACTCGCCGGCCTCCCATCATGCTGGGAGCCTACAAATGTTGTTCTTCAACCATTACTAGTATACGAGTGCCGACTGACAAAAGTCATGAATCAGACTGATATACTGTCTGAGAAGACCACTCGGCTTAAGGCCGAAACCATAATTGCAGCACTCCGTAAAGAATTCTCTCTCCTCCATCAAGTTAAACAATGGTTGCCCACTCAGGTGAGTTATGCCGAACTAACAAAAGTGCATATTCGGGTCGACGCTTTCATTGCAATACCTGATCCTGCAACTGACACTTGGCAGAGGTGTAGCAATCATGTGATTTCATCAGCCATCGCATCTACTTCTTTATCCACTCTATCTTCCAGTAAGAAAACTAGCTCTTCTACAGCCACAGTAGTGCCTTCTCCTGCTGCAGCCACGACTCTGTCCCACCACCAACAATGTTAACTCATGATTGGGCCTACGTGGCCTCTTGTTTTATTTTATTTTCACTTTGAATATTCGAGTGAAATTCATATTTCACTCTTGCAATTTTTACTTTCAGTTAGCCAGTTTTTGTATTTTCATTAGAAATGGCTATAAGGTTGATTTGTAAGATGATGGGAGGCGTTCTACCCCATCATCAATTTTGATTTTATGATTAAGACTTCAAACTCCATATATGCACGCAGAAAAGATATTTTCCCAAAATATATTTCCGCGTACAGCACATGAAAATGTTATAAAAGAAGTGAATAAAGGCATATGAGAGGTTCCAGATTTTCTGAAAGACCCACTAGCTCAAACACTCTGTATATGTATTTTTGTATGAATTAGATTGTTGATGTTGAAGATCCCGTTGGGATTCAGTAATAGAATATTTTTCTGGAATTGGGGATTCCACTTGAGATGATTTACAGTTTGTAACCCTTTTCCTTGTTCTTAATATAAATGTTCATTTTGTATCTCTCCATACTTCTGGTGTCTTATGTTCTGGAATGCGAGTGCTCCCATGTTGAAATGTGAATTTATCATAGCAGATACTCATATTTTCTCATCTATAGCACTCTAAATATAGCTCAGGCATAACACCATGTTCATTTCCATATCTCTTTCGTTGTTCTACTGATAATAACTATTCGAATTCTTATCCTAGAATAAGCCTAGTTATAGTTAATATCTCATCTCATTTTTTGCCATAGTCTTCGCTCACTTATCACTTTATCACTGTATGTTCATTTCACAAGTGGCCCCCTTTACAACACTATGTTTTAAAGCTATCTGATGCATTTACTTATTGAGTTTCATATTCAGTCTCTGTAGTTTCCATCTTGGCTGTGATTACATTTAGAGTCTCGGTCCCATTTTTACCAAAGAAATTTATTCGTTGATAGTAGCATGAGAGCCCAATCTTGTCAACTTTAATCAGTTGAATCATATGCTCCTTGCATTTAAGATGTCCTATGCACTGGTCTTTATACAACTCAAGGCTGTCTCTAAGAGCTACAACATATTTTATGTTCATATTGTAGTTGCACTTATTTTACATGTTGGTGATCATTATGATGTGTATATTGTTAGGTCATGTTAGATGTGTTCATTTAATGTGCAGCTTGCAGATAGATGTGTATGTGATAACAATTGTTTGACATAAGATGTATATTTGATGTTTGTGTTGTGATGATATTATACAATGCTTCTGTTTTGTTAAATGATCATGATCATGATGATTAGATGATGTTAGCGAATTTGAATGTGTTTTTTAGTCGAATATGATGTTTGTATGATGGTTATCATGATTGTGATGTTTATTTTTAATATTAAATCATGATATTTATTAAATATTATGTCGTGATTGTAATTGAAATTTTAATTTTAATTGTATGTAAAATTGTAAAATTGTAACTGTAATTGTATATAAAATATTTATAAAAGTTTAATTGCAATTGTAATATTTAATTTATTGTGAAATGATTGTAATTGTAATTCTATATATGTAAAATTGTAAAATTGTAATTGTAATTGTAAATGTATGTAAAATTCTAAGATTGTAATTGTAATTGCAATTGCAATTTTAATTGTAATTGTATGTGAAATTGTAAAATTGTAATTGTAATTGTAATTCGAATTGTAATTTTAATTGTAATTGTATGTAAAATTCTAAAATTGTAATTGCCAATATTGTAATTTTAATTTTAATTGTAATTGTATGTAAAATATTTGTAAAATTTTAATTGTATTAATGTGAAATGATTTAATTGTAATTTTAAATGTAATTGTTATATATATGTAAAATTGTAATTGTAATTGTAAATTTATGTAAAATTCTAAAACTGTAATTTTAATTGTATGTAAAATTCTAAAATCGTAATTGTAATTGTATGTGAAATTGTAAAATTGTAATTGCAACGGTAATTCTAATTGTATGTAAAATATTTCTAAAATTTTAATTGTATTAATGTGAAATGATTGTAATTGTAAAATTGTAAAATTGTAATTGTAATTGTAATTTTATGTAAAATATTTGTAAATTTTTAATTGTATTAATGTGAAATGATTTTATTAAAATTTTTAAATTTGTAAAATTGTAAGTAATTGTAAAATAATAAATCTAGGATAACATGAATTTTTGTAACATAAGAAAGTTTAGAAAATAATGCAAATAAATTCATGTACTTTAGAATTATCATTATTTTATTATGATCTTACATAGCAAAATAAAAAAAAACTGTATATAGTACACTATTGTTTTTGAGATCAACGTAATTGAAAATTATCAAGTGAAATGATTTTAACATTAACAAAATGCAAATAACCAATTAATTCAAAATACATATTATAATGTTTCGAAAAAAGAGTCTTAGTTATAAGGAAATTAAGTCCTATTCTTTATAAAAACCCATCTTAAAAAGTATAAATGATGAAATAACACATGTACCATATCACTCTCGGTTCTCATGATCACCCTCATTATCTTCCAGCTCGCTTGGCATGATAACACTATTGTTCTCAAAAATCTATTTTGATCTAGGGTCATGTCTCAATAAAAACCACCAATCCCTATTGAACACATCTGGGTAAAAATACACCTGGTTGCGGTGTTTGGGGAAAACATAGGTCTCCTTAGCTTCATCCCACATCTTTCTAGAGTTTATACATATAAGCCTACTATCGTGATATTCCTTTACATTATTCCGATCAAATGTCTCCCACCACTTGCACCTAAAAATAACACATTGGAAAGAAGAGAAATCCACTTCAATGATCTATTGTATATTTTTAACATAACCTAACACCCCTCGTACTAGGTTTTGATCATGGTGGCTAGATCGACTAGATTAATCGAACTCGACTTCCACTCCACAGTCTTGTGTCATGTGTTCATCATTGAAATTTTATATGTGAAAAGGGTGTCCATATGCCTACATAGATGGGAAAAAATGCACCTATTAAAAAGTTAAAAAATTAGTGTGTCACATCTCTTTTAATAACCCAACAATTAAAATATGAAATATAGATGTAATTACATCTGAAAGGTGCATTATTATGTTTCAAATGTACATAATTAAATAGATTATTACTGAGTGGGTGCACTGAATCCCTATGTTTAGCACATCCTCTTTAGCAGGCGGGTAACGACCGGTTGCACCGTATTTCTCTCTAACTTGGTTAGCAACCCAACTGTTGGGGCATATTTTTGGCATATTTTCTTTTAAATGATCGGGATAAGGCACACTTCTACCATTCAACTGTCTGAATTATTTCCTTTCACTATCCCATTTCATCCTCTTTTGTTCGTACAATGTGACCCATGGTTGTATCGCTTCAGAATTGTAAAGAATAAATTTATTGATTTCTTCAATTTTTGCATTCATTGATTAAATCAAACTGGCATATAGTACATATGAGATCAAAATATATGTTATATTGAAGTTCAACATGAATATTTACTTTGTGTAAATTTGAAAAATTATTAGTCGCTTACTCTTTATCAAGCACCTTTTTCCATTCGTTTGGAGCATCTCCCCTTCTCTTTTGTCTTCATCCCTTTCATCATCCCAAATCAACACACCTGGTTTGTTGTTTATTTTCTTGATGTACTCACTGGCATAATATAAAGACTCATACGATATGTACCCCTCTGACATAGACCCCTCGGGTTTTTCCCTTTGTTGAAGAAAACCTTTCAATTTATTCATGTACCTCCCTTACGAAGAAAATCCAATGAAAAGAAACCACCCCAACTAATTCAACCTCGTCTACTATGTGGATTAGAAGATGAAACTTCAAGTCCATGAAACTCGTCGGAAGTTCCTTCTCAAACATACAAACAATCTCAACTATCTCTTGACGCCACCATAGAATGCTAGCCACATGAATCTCCTTTGACGTGATCCAACGTACAATTGCAAATAATTTAGATATGGCACATCCTAGGTCATGGGGGAATTCATGTTGCACACACCCATGCAGGAACAAAGGATAGTGACACTACAAAGTTATAAACACGTGAAATAATATACAAAATTAGTTATGTTTTATGATCCCTGCATGGGATAAAATTTATTAATATGAAAAATAATAAAGTCATGCTTTTGACATTATACGTACTCTTAGAAGATTCAAATGGTCATGTTATTTCAACCCTGACAAATGGTCATCCACGGTGAAGCAACACCATAGTGAATACCCATATGAAGATGACACCCTCACAACGATTATAACTTCCTTTGCCAAAGAAAGATCATATTTTTTAAAAATCCATGGGACATCATATTCTTTGAAATACCATGAATTAGAGGGACGAGCATCTGCCTCTGATCCTATACTTTCTAATCATCTTGGCTAATGTTCCTTTTTAGTTTTTGAAGTAATAAGATATTTCCTAATAGCCAATGTGTCACTTTGTTTCGATGATATGCGCCTCCATAAAGAAGATGAAACATTTTTAAATATATGCATGTGATCTAATAAGTGGGTAATCTTAAGATGCTCCCAATATGGGAGGTTCTAAAAGATATATTTCCTTTTCATCACAATGGGAAATTTCTCAACATAGGTGTCGAAGAATTCTGGATCATCGAACATAGGCTCCCCATTTGAATTGAACATTTCTATGAAATCCTTCTCCTTCTCTCTCTCATATTATATAAACCATTCAGTTGGTGTTGTTATTGGAGGCCCTTGGGTTCTCTCTCATTTACCATTGAAAGCGGATGCTACTCTTCTATAAGGGGTTTCTTATGGGAGGAATACCCTGGACCATTCATACATTGGCTTTCGTAGGTCGTTGGACCATCTAGCTTTCATAGAAGGTCCACAACATTTACATCCAAAATACCCTTTTGTTACAAGACCTGTGAGATTATTGTATACACTTTATATGCATGGAACGTTAAATAATATCATGAAGATCAAAACAATTACAACGAATTAAATAACTAATATGCGAAAGAACACTGTTACGTATAAAAAAAAATCAATAAACATGTAATTTACCAGAGCAAACTTCTAAGCCTGGATAGTCATGTGTCGTGTAAGCACATATGCCATATAATGTAAAACTCCTCTCTTCTACTATGGGTCTTGATACATCGTGTACATTTATCCCATCCCATAATTCCTTGAATTCATCTACCAGTGTTTGTAAGTAGAAATCCATATTCTTCACTTGTCTTCTACTAGGGACTATGAGAGCCAACATAAGATGTTCATTCTTCATGGAAAACCATGGGGGGATATTGTTATTGATCACTACTATAGGAAAAACATAATAGTTGGTGTTCTGGAGGGAATATGGGTTGACGCCATCCATGGCTATGATGAGTCGTAGACTTCGTACTTAATCCTTGAATTTTTCGGGCCATGTATCCTCTATATGCTTCATGGCTATTGAATCTATTGGGATTCACATAACTCCCAACTCACTTCTGTGTGAGGCATGCCATCCCTGCAACAAAGCTAATTCTTTTCAACAAAGAGCCTTTGAATCCTTGGGATTATAGGCATGTGCTTCAATATCTTAAAAGGAGGACCACACGATTTACCCTTATTTTTTGATTTATCATAACTGTCATGCCCAAATTTTGGACATATATATTTGTCTACATATTCTCCTCTATATAGAATACAATCATTTGGACATGCATGATATGGTATGTACTCAACGCCCAACATTTTCAACAATTTCTTTGCCTCTTCGCAGCTACCGGGCAAGACATTATCACTCGCAAGAACCTTGTATTTGAATAACCTGTAGTTGGTGATCATGGACAATATTAAATGTAAATTAATGCCGATATAATTATTAACATTCAAAAAATTTACCATTATTAATTTTCATTGTGTGATTATATTTCTCAAAATATAAGGGACGACTTTATGGTTATAAAATACCTCAAAAATTCCGAGAAATATGTATTCGACCAGCCAAAATTTGCTTTCAACTTGTACAGTAACATTTTTGTCCCCAACTGGGTAGACTTTGACTTATCTCCAGGTCCAAAGAGAGGGCTGGTGGAAGAAAATTTAAGGCTTTCGAAAAATGTGTCTACGATATGAGCATTATCCCCTATTTGATCATCTTTCTAGAATGCATCCAACAACATTGTCTCCATGGCAGTCGCATCCCTTAAGTAATCATCCATGCCAACCTCTATTTGATTGCTTCCATTTCCAACTTGTGAAGAACTACTATTGATGTATTCATTCCTAATTGGTGAATCTAGACGTAGTGGGAATTGAATAGGTTGTTGATTCAACCATTCCTTGTATTGTTCCTCTCCGACTTTTCTCTTAATTCAGACTTCTATCGAATTGAAAATGTCATGGGGTGCAAAGGAAGATGGTAGGTAGGTCACTCATCATCACTAGAATCTTAATAATTTCAAAAAATATATTTGAACATGATTAGTACAAAATCTATGATATCAATTAGTAAGCACATTGAAAATGCATGATTAATTGGTTTGACGTTGAAATAATTACATTAATATACCAAACAATTATTATTACCATCATTGTCCCAGGATTGTGGCTAGAAGATTCAATATTGTTACAATTGACAGGGTGAAGTGACTGTTCATTTTCATCTACCAAATGCACCTTGCGGTATGTTGCTCCTGATAAGAGCTTCTAACGTTTTGGAGTTGTTTGAATATTTTGTGCATCTGAACTCGATTCTGAATTATCAGCATGAACCTGCAAATTTGTATACATTAATTATAAATTTTATTAAGCTGATTGACATGGATAAAAAACATAATTTAGTTAGATAATGAAAATATAAATAAAATTAGAAGTAAATATTATGTCTCGAGATGGATAAGGAGAACTCTGTAGAAATTATATGCACTAAGCATGCATATGTCCTTGATTCACTTGATCTCACACTATTTAACTTTATGCAAAATACTGAATCAATTCCACTTGTTAATCTTTTGCAGAAAAATTAATTGCACACACATGTAAAGCATAAATAAAAATAATCAATCGCACATAACATAGGTTTTAACCGGGAAATCCTGAAGCTAAAAACCCCAAATATATATTATGTATCATGGAATCATATGAAAATCCTCATACAAAGCTTATCAAGCTCTCAGTATAGTACAATCATCATACACTAATCACGACCAATCTTGCAAATCCATGCACCGATCTTTGCCTCCTGCTAGCCTGCCTCCATTGTGAAATCCTTGTTGAAGAATAGCTCTGAATGAATTCAAATTACTCTTGCCTTGAATGCACAATCCTCATTGGAAACTCCAATGTGTGTGTGATGCAATCAATGCATCACTATAGTCACAATAGATAGTCCATCTTGCCCTTTCACCTACCTCTCCACTGGGTCTCCATTGAAACTGCCATGCACTGTAGTTAACTGCTATATTGTTCAGTTGATTAATGAGTTATTATTTGTGAATTAATTAACTAATTAATTCACTCCACTCTCACTAGTGTATCATTGAGTTAGACTAGATACAACTAGCTCAACTGAGTCTAACTGAGTTAAACTAAATACAACTCCATAACTACTTCTTCCAACTGTGTCATAACTCTGCCACTTGAGTTCTAACCGAGTCCTCCATGCATTAGCTCCAGTAAACCCTTAGGAATAGCATAATTCCTTCTGTCAGCTGATGTGCCACATCTGTGCACTGAAATGAAGTGCTCCAAGAGAATAAGTTGTTGTTTAGAGTCTGATTATTATTAAGAGCTAATAATAATCGACATGCATCTATTTTTAGATTGACGATCTATAAATAGACTTCGCCCAATATTCTAAAATAGAATTTCATCTATTTTTCCAACTTGATCAACCATCCACAAATAGCATCCTGCAACTTCTGAAATATGATCGACATGTCTAAAAATAGACTTGCACCAAAAATAGCCTACGGGCCCACTTAGTGAAGGTGACTCTTTTCACTAAGCTCATCATCTTGTTGAATCTCAACACTCCCTCTCAACAAAATAGGGATTATCCTTCACCTCGATCTTGCCTCTATGGTATTCGAATTTTCTCCTGGTGAGTGCCTTCGTCAGAATATTTGCATCCCGATCCTCCATAGGAATGTACTGAAGCAACATCATCTTCCGTTGCACACAATCTATGATATGATAATACCGTATATCAATATGTTTAGATCTATCATGAAACACTGGATTAACGGAGAGTTTAATGTAACTCTGATTATCACAATGTATCACTGTGGGATCTAAATGTGAACCGAACAAACCAACCAGGATCTTCCTCATCCAGATAGCCTCACATGCAACTTGACTTGCTGCCATGTATTCCGCTTCCGCTGAACTGAGTGCCACGGATCTTTGTTTCCTACTGCACCAAGAAACTGTCATAGATCTAATACTGAAAATCCCTCCTAATGTGCTCTTTCTGTCTGTTGGGCTACCTACCCAATCTGCATCTGTGAAGCCATGCAACTTCACCTCATTCATCTGTTTGTACCATAAACCATACTCAGATGTGCCCCTGAGATATCTCAAAACATGATTTCCTGCCTTCCAAAAGATCTTGGTAGGCTTAACCATCGCTTGTGAAAGCTGGTTCACCACATAGCATATGTCTGGTCTTGTATTGACTAAAGACATGAGCGAACCCAACAACTGTTGATAAACAGTGGCATCCACTACCTCTGCCGATGTAGCATCCTCTTTCTTCCAATTTCCTGGAAGAGGAGTGTCGATAGGCTTGCAGCCTTGCATGTGAAACTTCTCCAGTATCTCCCAGGCATACTTTCCTTGAGACACAAACAGTTCACCTTCCCACTGCCATATTTCCAATCTAAGGAAATAATCAAGGAGGCCCAAGTCCTTCATCTCAAACTCCTTTGCAAGATCTGCCTTGCATGAGTGTATCAAATGCTCATCACCTGTTAGTATTAAATCATCAACATAAAGTACAATGATTAAAAGCTAACCCTCAACTACAATCTGGTACAGGTTTGCATCTGCCTCACCCTTGGTGAAGCCAAGTCCAGTGAAATAGTTGTCAATATGAGTGTACCAAGCACGTGGTGCTTGTTTCAACCCATACAACACTCTTTTGAGTCTACACACATCGAATCGATACTGAAGATCTCAAATTCTTCAGGCTGCTCAATGTAAACCTCTTCCTCAATGATCTCATTAAGGACGAAAGTCTTCACATCCATCTGATGAATGTGCCAACCCATCTGCACTGAGAGAACAGGGATGGTCCGTATGGAAGAATATCATGCGACAGGTGAAAAGGTTTCTTCATAGTCAATCCCCTCGATCTGTGAGAAGCCCCAAGAAACAAATCTTGCCTTATACTTCTCAACGCTCCCATTAGTAGCTTGCTTTACCTTGTAGATCCATCTTGATTCTACAACTGATTTTCCCACCGGCCTTGGAACAATCTCCCAAGCACTGTTTCTGACAATGGAGTCATCCTCCTCCACCATGGCATCTACCCATGTGGGCTTCTGCACTACTTCTTCAAAAGAAGATGGCTCTGTCACGATACACTTGATCATAAGAGCCATGTATCTAGTAAATCGGTTAGGTGACTGTCTCTGTCTGCACTGTGATGTAGGAACTCCTACATTCTATGCCGCATCAAGGTTCAGTCTCTTAGCTTTTGTGGTATGCTTTCTGCCTTGTCTGATGTTTGGTTTTGCATGAGTGGACTCCTCCACTCCATGAATCCTGATCCACATCTAGAGGCTCATATTTTGGAACAAGAAGTTCCTCCTCAGCATGCAAGTCTAGCTCCCTCTCAAGTGACAACTTCATGACTTTTACCTCATTGAATTTTATATCCCGTCACACAACAGTTATCCAACTGTCTGGAAAATACACATGATAATTATGGGGTGTTTCTGTGTACCCCACAAATATCCCAACTTCTGCAGTCGGCTCCAACTTCTTCATGGTGTCCTTTGTCACATGAATGTGAACAGGTGAGCCAAAAATCTTCAAATGAAAATTATCAGGCTTCTTACCAGTAAAAGCTTCTTCGGGTGTGTTAGACTCCTATACCAATAGGTGTCATTTTTCATGATTGTCTTGATTGAACTATGGAATATGTTCAAACCTTTTTCTTGAGCAAAGGTGTTCCATATTCTTGAAAAACCAAAAAATCAAAAAATTTAAAAATGTAAAGAGGGTATACCCTAAAAGAAAAATCAAAGGGTAAGAAAAATAAAATGGTAAAAAAAGTGAAAGAAATGAACCCCAAGCAAAAAATAGACCAAGGAAAGTGTGCAAATCCAAATGCCACTACTATTTCATTTTTGTAATAAAGCAATTGTGTGCAGCTTGTCAAACTTTTGCCACAATTTATGAAGAGTCAAACTATTTAAACTTGACTCATTCATTATTCAATTTCATGTTGTAGAATAGAGAATAATTATCTGGCCAAACAGTTTAATCTTGGAAGATAAGTAGATAGGTAGAGTAAATAAAGGAGCTCAACAGTTTAAACTGAGCCCTTGGATGTAATAAGTGTAGACTTAGGTAGGCTTGCCATGTAAAAGAAAAAGAAGATTGATAAGGGTTTGCCAGCCTAAGTGCACCCTAATAAAGAAGTGAAAATGGTAGTGTAAAGTAGATAGGGTAGGTAGATGGTGTTGCAAAGTTTCATGTGATGAATGATGCTGCTAAATGTGTTTAATCCTTTACTTTCATCACAAGTACTGAAGTAGAAAATACATTGGAAAATTCACAAAAAGAAAAGTCAAAATCATTAACTTCCCACATCACTTTCTCCCTAAGAGTTTTACTAATTTCCCCAAAGTGCTAAGGTATTTGAAGATTAAAGGGGCTCAAGGCATTTCCTTGACTTTTGGAGGGAACGGACCCTCGGCCTAATGATCAAAAAGACCTAAGTACTTGAAGTTATTTATCATTATAATCATTCACTTTTAATCTTTTCCTAAGTAAAATTCTATTTTACTTAGGAAAATCATGCAAATTTCCATAATAATCCCTCAAAATTACTTCTATCCTATGTTTAAGTGTTGAAATTGAGATGATGCAATTTACTTCAGAAATCTCCACTTTCCTAGTTGTGTAAAGTATTTTGAGTTTCCCTTGTCCCTTTGTCATATTAAAATTTAACTTTACATATTAAATCCTTATACAAATCACCTTTCCTTATATGTATAACTCCTCCTATACAATATCCCCAAAACCCTCTTATTATAGATTTCTAGCCAAAGTATTTAATTCCATATATTTGAAATAAAAACCCTCATTATAATGCCCTTTGGTTAGAAATATATCTTTATAATCTATCCCCGCCCCTATGGATAATAAATTACATTAATTTATTACCATATAATAACAATATTGAAAAGGTTTTAAACACATGTTTTATGTTTTAAACGAAAAAACAAATAAAATCCGAAATCCATCCGTAACCCTAACCCTTCATAAACCATTGAGATTAATTAATCACTTGGATTAATTAATAATCACATCTCTCTGCCAATCAATAGCGTCCCGAAATGATTAAAACGATAAAACAATGCGTCGGGCCCGCCCATTAAATTCCCCGCTAATTTCCTGTCCGGATCACCGTTGGATCGTTCCATTCAAGATCTACGGCACTCAAACATTCCGCTACCCATCCTCCATCTGAAACTTAATGTGCGAAATCAAAGCGGTTTTGAAACAGTACCCGGGCCACGTGTTGATTGTTCAATGGAATCGCTGCCTCCTCGTCCAAAACCACCTGCCCCCAAAAGCGGTGTGGAATTTACCGCTTACTGCCCGACCCCGGTGACGTGTCCTTCCCGTACCATTCATTGAGTCATCCCATAAAAATAATAAAAAATTCCTTTGACTTTGCCAATAAAACAAAAGTTCGCGTCGTTTTCATTATTTCATTCGCAGAGAATGACTACACCTCCATGCATATAAATTCAAATATTCACTTCTGAAGTCCGTCAACCTTTGTCTCATCGAAGAAAATTGCAGTCAAGCTTCCCAGAAGCTCGTCCGCCATAACCAGTACCCGTTCAAATCACTGTTAAAAACCCTAGTGTTGCTCTCACTTGATTGTGCAGTAAAACCCTTTGTAACCTAGCTGCACCACCTGAAACCTCTGTTAACCAATTTGAGCATGGTTTACCTCCCAAAAAATCATTCTACATTCACTCCATAGACCTCTCAAAATCAAATGAAACCTTTTCGACCTCCCCTACAAACCAATGCTTTCTTAACAATTTGTTTTGTTTAACAAAAATCGTAAGACCACATCCTTGACAACAGTCTTAATACTAGTCATAAGACTTGTTTACTCCAAGAGTGTTATCAAATCTATTCAAACAAGAGGTTAGAAAGCATAAAAGTAAAGAGTATCGTTGGTTAAAGTAAAACAGTAAAAGTCAAAGGGAAAGCAAAATGAAGAAGGTAGTTACCAAAATGTAAACAAGAAAAGTAAATACAGAAGGTAGCAAATGGTGTAGATGGTGTTTCTGCCAATAGTGAGGTTTGTCTAAAGTGAAAGTAAAACAGTCAAAAGAGCAAGAAAGTAAAAAGATGAAAAAACATAACAAGAAGGAACATTTTTGTAGAAATTTCATATTTTAGTCATAGTTTTGCAGAAACTATTGTGATCAATCCAAGATGAATTTTACAAAACTGAAGGAGTTTTATGTTCTTACGGGGGCTATCTACAAAAACCTCTCTCACTTTTCTAACAGCCATTATGGTTTTGGAAATATTAAACAATGTTGGAAAGCACTTTTTGCAGAAAATTCCTGTTAAGTCATCATTTTGCAGAGAATATTGTGGCCAATAAGAAATACATCTTATAGAACTGAAGGAGGTTTGTGTTCCTAAGAGACCCTTATACAAAAACCTATCTCACTTTTTGCACAGTGATTTCAAAATGAGAGATATTTGCACATATTTAGAGGCTATTTTTCAGACTCTGTAAAACTCTGTTTTACACATCTTTTGGCAGAGCCTATTGTGCGTAGCTGGAGAGGAATTTTAGGAAAGTGAAAGTTTCACTTTTTACATATCTATTACGAATTGAAAAATATAAAGGTATAATTGGACCCCAAATTTGCAGAATTGTTGGAGCAGAATTGCACAAAGAAAGGAAGCAGTTAGTGACTTGGATGCCTCATCATCAACTAAGAGTTGGATCAAATTCGAATTCTCCTCTTTGTCATCACCTATCCATACAAAATAGGGCCAAATAGATGTATTAGTTTGAGTTTCCTTTACTTAAGTTCTATTTATGTAAAATAGTTGGAGAGATTTGTGAACCAATTTTGATATTTTTTTCAAGATATTTTAGTTTAGAATTTGTATAAATACTTCACTCTTGGAAGTATTTTGGGTGGGATTCTACTACTTCGCTGTGACATTGATGTTTTTGGAATAAAATTGTTTTGGAGAAATATATTTGTGGCTTGCTGGATGACAATTTGAAGCTCAGGACTTTTTGCAGGATTCATGTGTCGGATTGCAGTTCAATAAGTTTTTCTATCCTATGTCTTAAGTTTTATATTTGTTTATAATATCATTGTGTCCATTTCTGAATAATTGACATAAAAGAATAACTCAGAATTTACTTAATTGTACTCCAAGTTCAGTTGTGATTATTCTAAATGTTTTCCTCTAAATTAGTTATAAGCAACGAATTCTTAATTGCTCTTGCTTCGCTAATTTAAGCATATTGATTACTATAATAAAGAATTATTCACTGCTCTTTATTTGTAATCATTCAATTTCTTTCTTTTGAACATGTTGAAAGATTCTTGAGTGCCTTTCATCCCTTCAAAACCCATTCCATCCACTTTAATTCCTAAAAATTGTTCTATGTTTGGCTATCTTGCCCTACAAAGCCATCTTGTGTGTAGAAGATTAATCTAGTAAAGCCATCCTTTGACTCCATAGCCCAATGGACTGAAAATTTTCAACCTTGCCCTTAGTTGGCGGATTCCACCATTCAAACAAAATCAAAACTCTTGGACTTACAACTAGCCTAAAACTTTCTAAGAACAAAGATAAATTATAAAGAGAGAACCCTCTCTGGATGCAGATTGGCTAGATTCTGCATCTGAAGGTTGATTTGTGGTTACCTCGGGTATACTTTCCTTTTCTTACAACTTCAAGGAAAACCTAAGTGATAACATAGTGGCGACTCCACTGGGGACCTGAATCATTTTAATTGTTACTATTGTTTGCTTATAAGCTACAGACAGAGCCTGAAGATCAGCCAGGTAGCCTTTGAACTGCTTTTGCTCTGCAGATTCTTAGCTGCCTTTCTTCCCTTCAAAATCATCCCATCCACTTTAAATTTTAAGGATTGTTCTCTGTCTAGCTATCTTGCCCTGTAAAGCCATCTTGTGTGTAGAATAGAAATCCAGCAAAGCCATCCTTTGACTCCATAGCCCAATGGACTGAAAACTTTCAACCTTGCCCTTAGTTTGTGGATTCCACCATTTTCAAACAAACTCTTGGATCTATAACTAGCCTAAAACCTTCTAAGAACAAAATTATAAAGAGAGAGCCCTCTCTGGATGCAGATTGGCTAGATTCTGCATCTGAAGGTTGGTTTGTGGTTACCTCGGGTATACTTTCCTTTTCCACAACTTCAAGGAAAATCTGAATGATAACATAGTGGCGACCATACTGGGGAATCTGAATCATTTTATTTGTTAATATTGTTCACTTATAAGCTATAGACAGAGTCTGAAGATCAGCCAGGTAGCCTTTGAAATTGCTTTTGCACTGCAATTGCAAAAGTAAATAAATGCTGCTTCAGTATATCTCTGCTTTAGCTTATATTCTGAACCTTAGTTTCAAAATGTTTAATCAGACTCTCTAGTTCAATAAATCTTTGAGAAAATTTTAATCATAAATCATTATTTCTTGAAGTATTTATAGAAGTTGTATTTATTTTTCAGTTAAAACCAAAAATATAAAAACACTTAGTCTAAGAAAACTGGCTTCAGAAAGGATTCGTCATACTAGGTCAAATCCTGACCCCAATCCACCAACGATATTTGAAAATCCAAATCTGATTCCTAGGATTCTTAGAAGACAAGGAAGTCAAGAAAGTTCTGAAAGAGGAAGTCAAGAGAGTTCTGGAAGCTCCAGACCACTTTCTAGATCTGCATCCTGTCCCGTGAAAATTATATATGTTGATGAAATTCTTTTTGATGAATGATTTGAAACATCCTTATTTGTGAATTTTTTTGAAACTGAATTATCCAGATTGGTTCCTGATCCATTGTTTTTTGAAGATTTACAATTCAGATTTGTTTCATATCACCTTGATCGACAGTTACAAGACTCCATTCAATCTGAACAAACCTTTGAAGAAAGTTCAAACATCTCTGTAATTACCGAAGCTTCTCAAAGTTCAGTTACTTTTTCTCAAGCTTTTCAAACACCTGTCACCCCTTCTACTCCTCCATCTCCTCCTGCCAGACCATCAACTCCTGTTACCCCACTATATCTTCCAATGGCCAATAGATATGCCCCTTTAAGGTTGCCTAACAACCCTGTTGCCTTGCCTCAGGATTATCAGAGTAAGATCACACCTTTTGATGGATCAGGTACTTATACAGCTCAATAACATACCAAAAGGATGACTGATTACTTTGAGTTCTATGAAATTGACACTGGTGATGTCCGAATGAGAATTTTCGTTCAGAGTCTTACTGGAGAAGTTAGGACATGGTTTAGGGCCCTTGCTCCAAACAGTATTGTTGATTTACCAGCTTTATATAGGGCATTTTTGAATAGATGGGAGAAGAAGAAAGATCCTCTTCAGATCCTGTCAGAATTCGAAAAATTAAGAAGAAGACCTAACGAAACAGTACAAGATTACATCATTAGATTCAATGAAGCATATAGTGTTGTTCCCCATAACCTCAGACCCCCACCCAACTCTGTATTGGTTAAATTTCCAGATGGTTTTGACTCTGACATAGCTTATTCACTCAGGGAAAGAGCTCCCCAGACACTAGAGGAAATGCAAAGAATAGTAGTGAGTGTAGAAGCAAATCTGATAGAAAAACGGGCCAGAGCTAGGGCAGAAAGAAGAATGCCTCTGAATGATGAACCTTCAGCTTTTGAAAAGAAGCTGGATGCAATCATTAAAGGTATGGAAAGATTAGGAGACAGAGTGGAAACAATCGAAAGAAAATCTACTGGTGATAATATTGTAAGAAACCCAAACTTTAGAAGAAATCAGAATCAAAATATTGGAAAGAATGTCCCTGACCAAAATATTATGCCACCTTTCCAAGAAAACTTTGTTGAAGGTTCAAATTCTGAAGAACCTACAGAAGATGTAGAAATAAACAATGTAACTGATGACAAAAATGAACGAGAAGTTTTCCTATCCCAGGATGATCAAGAGAATCACATCCTTGAAACATTCCAAACTCATTCAGGTGAGACTTTTGACTTTAAGGAAGGCTATGACACAACAATTTATGAGGTCCATAAACAGTACAATTTGAGAAGTAGACGGATTGATGTGCCAGAGAATAGCAAACAGAAAACTGCAAAACAAAATGTCAAAGGTAAAGTTAACATCCCTCCTGTACAAAACATTCCCCCTGTACAAATTCTGTCTAGGACAACTCCTAACCCTTCGGATCCTATAATTGAAGATGTGTCTGACAACCAACCAAACAATAAAAAACAATCTAATAATTTTCCTCCTGTAGGAAATATAGAAGAAACAGTAGAAGTTAGTTCAGATACCCCTTCAAAACAAAATTTCATTCATGAAAAAGAGAAAAACATTGAAGACCCAAGAAATAGAGAAAACACAACTGTGCAAAACACTAAAACTCAAACAGAAAAACCTTTCAATCTAGAGGCTGAAATAGGCAAACTTAAGATAGCTGTTCCTTTATCAGAATTGGCTAAACATGATGTCTATAGAAGTCAAATTACCAAGTCCCTAAACATTAATATTACTGGATTGGATGTTTCAGTAAATATTCTTGATGATCAACCCAAACTTCTTTTTGGCCCTGAGGTAAATGGCAAACCAGAAAGTGGAGGAACTCCTCCATTTTATGTAAGCCTGAATTTTCATGACAAGATACTCCATAATGCAATGCTTGATTCTGGAGCATCTCACATTTTGATGCCAAAAGCAGTAATGGAAAGATTAAATCTAGATGTTACCAGACCGTACAAAGATTTGTTTTCTTTTGATTCTAGTCAGGTAAAATGTTTAGGTTTGATTAAAGATTTGTGTGTTACTTTGGTACAATACCCTGCTAAGTCTGTTTTGATGGACATAGTAGTGGCTGATATTCCCCCTAAATATGGTATGTTATTGTCTATATCTTTGGGTGCTAAACTTGGAGGGTCTATTCAACTAGACATGTCATATGCAACTATTTCAGTATTTGGTCAGCCTAAAAGACTTTACAGAGAGACATTGATGAAATATTTAGTCATTAGCCATGAGAAGCCTGAAAACTTCCCTGTTTACTCTATACATTCTGATATGGACTCTTTTATTTTATACAATGCTGAGTCGGATCTCCCTACTGAAATAGAAGCTCCGGAATTAGAAACCACAAACGAAACTACTGTTAAAATTGAAGAAATCTCTGAAAACAAAGAAACACCAGATAATCAAGAAATACCAGAAGAAACTAAACAACTAGCTCCTGTCAAGAAACATTTTAAAACAATTGACGAGGATTATGAACATGAAATTCTGTGGCATTTGGAATTTGATTGCTCAGTAAACAAATTAGGAGCAGGAGCTGGGATTTGGTTACATAATGTTGAAAACAATCATGCTGAGGGTCATGCTTATAGGTTGAATTTCAAATGCACTAACAACATGGCAGAGTACGAAGCTCTTTTGTTAGGGCTTAAACATGTCAAGAAGTTAGGAGCTATTAGGGTATCAATCATAGGAGACTCCGAGCTAATTATTCAACAAATTAAAGGAGAATGTTCAACAAAAGACATGAGATTGAAACAATACAGAGAAACAGTTGTAGAAATTCTCAACACCTTTCTACAAGCTCAACTTGCCAAGATTCCCAGGAAAAAAAATTTGCATGCTCACAGTCTCGCAATGTTTGCTAGTACATGTAAATTACCTTTTGATCCTAATCATCAGTTTTCAGCTGAGATTAGACATAGGCCTGCTATACCAGACAATCTTTTGAATTTGCAAGTATTTGTTAATAACAATCAAATCAATAGTTTTTTGACACTTAAAAATGAGTTTTCTAACTGTAATATAGATGAAGACATAACTATTGATGAATTTGATCAAGAAAATGAACAAAAAATAGAAATTTCAAGAGAAAATGCAATTCATATGCTGCACCCAACCACATTCACAGAAAAAGACAGGCAGAATTTGAAACACATGGAATCTGATGAGATCATAGAAGATGAGACAGAAATCATCAATTTAAAAGATAATCATTTGCCCAAAGGATTAACTCCTTTGGAAGATCTTTTTGACTCAAATGATATTCCATTTAGACCTAAAATGGAACCTGTTAAGACTGATATGGAAGAATGCAACTTAGGAACCCCAGAAAATCCCAAAATGGTTAAGTTGTCCAAATATCTTCCAAAAGATCAAAAGGTTAAATATGTTGAACTATTAAAGGAATTCCAGGATGTTTTTTCCTGGAGTTATGAAGATCTTAAATCATATGATACATCCATCATTCAACACACTATACCTTTGAAACCAGATCAAAAACCTTTCAAACAAAAGCTTAGAAGAATAAATCCTGTTTTATTACCCTCAATTGAAAAGGAAATTAAAAGAATGTTTGAAGCAGGGATTATAGCTCCTATCAGATTCTCAGAATGGGTTTCTAACCTGGTACCAACAAGGAAGAAGACTGGGGAAATTAGATTGTGTGTCGATCTAAGAAATTTGAATAAATTTTCTTTAAAAGATAACTATCCTTTACCAAAAATGGACCATATTCTACAAAGGGTAGTAGGATCTTCTAGGATATCTCTACTGGATGGATTTTCAGGGTACAACCAGATTCTAGTTCATCTTGATGATCAAGATAAAACAACATTTACAACACCATGGGGTACGTTTAAATATGTCAAAATGCCATTTGGGCTCAAAAATGAAGGAGCTACCTTTCAAAGAGCAATGGACATTGCTTTTGCTAAAGAAATACATGATTTTCTGGTTATTTATCTAGATGATTTGACTATTTTTTCTAAAACAGATCAAGAACATTTAGATCATTTAAGGCAAGTATTTATAAAATGCAGAAAATATGGGATTTCCTTAAACCCTAAAAAGTCATTGTTTGGTTTGGAAGAAGGAAAGCTTTTAGGCCATATCATTTCTAAAGATGACATTAGGATTGATCCAGAAAGAATACAAGAAATTTTGCAAATACCTCATCCTAGAAACATAAAAGAGTTGCAAGCATTCATAGGAAAAATTAATTTCTTGAGAAGATTTATTTCTAGTTTAGCTGAATTACTTAGATTGCTTACTAACATGTTGAGGAAAGATTCAAGCATTGACTGGACTGTAGAAGCCAAGCAATCATTTGAGGAAATTAAAATGGCTTTAACAAGAACACCAGTTCTTACCAGTCCCAAATTTGACAGAGATTTCATTATTTTTTCATTCGCTTCTGAACATACAATTGTAGTTGTTTTACTAAAAATGATGACCAAGGATGTGAAAAACCAATTGCCTTTTTTAGTAAAGCACTTAGAGATGCATATTTGAAATACAATATCATGGAGAAACAGGCTTTTGCATTGGTAAAAGCAATTAAAGATTTCAGAGTTTACATATTATATTCTCATGTGATAGCTTATGTGCCTAATGTTGTAGTTAAAGACATCTTGACTCAAGATGGCATTGAAGGCAAAAGAGGTAAGTGGATAGCTACCATTTTAGAATATGATATTGAGATTAAACCAACAAAACTCATAAAAGGTCAAGGTTTAGCTCAACTTATGACCGAAACTAATTGCCAAGCCTTAGACATCAACGAACTGGATGACGAACAGGAGATGGCGACTCCACAGATCAGTCAAGCTTTCTTAGATTCACCCTGGTACACTGATATCATTCCTATTTTATTAAACCTACAAGCTCCTCTAGGGTTGTCCAGAATCAAACGAAGATTTTTGAAAATGACATCTTTAAAATATTGTATTTTAGATGGCACTCTATTTTGGAAAAATCATGAAGGAATCTTATTGAATTGTCTATTAAAAGATGAAACTGATAAAGTTCTTAATGAATTTCATGTAGGGGATTGTGGAGGACATCTCTACTGGAAATCAACTGCGGAAAAAATCTTAAGGGCTGGTTTTTACTGGCCAACCTTATTTTCTGATGTTAAGAAATTTGTAACAACTTGTCATAAATGTCAGATATTTGAGGGTAAAAGAAAGTTGTTACCTTTTCCATTAAAACCAATTTCCACAGAAAGACCTTTTCAACAATGGGGATTAGATTTTATTGGAGAAATCCATCCCCCTTCTTCAGGGCAACACAGATGGATTCTTACTACCACAGACTACTTCACTAAGTGGATTGAAGCTATCCCATGCAGACAGGCCAATGATTCTGTGATTATAGGGTTTTTAGAAACCAATATACTTTCAAGATTTGGCTGTCCAGAAAAGATTATAACAGATAATGCTGCTGCATTTAAGTCAAAGAAAATGATTAGTTTTTGTAGTAAATATCATATTACTTTAGGCCATTCAACAGCTTATTACCCTCAGGGTAATGGACTAGCAGAATCCTCCAATAAAAGCCTTATTAATATCATCAAAAAGTTATTGGAAGAAAATAAAAAGAATTGGCACAAGAAACTGACCAATGCATTGTGGGCAGACAGACTTACAACTAAGAAATCAATTGGGACTAGTCCATATGAGTTAGTTTATGGTCTTGAAGCAAGATTCCCATCATCTTTAGGAATTCCTGTTATGAAATTACTTCAGGAAGCTCAAGTGGAACCAAATGACATTCAGAGAAGAATTAATCAAACAATCCACTTGCAGCAAACCAGAGAAGAAGTATACCAACGATCTCAAGTCTTGCAGGAAAATTTAAAGAAAATGTTTGACAGAAGAACTAAAGCAGAAGATTTTCAACTAGGAGACAAAGTTCTGAGATGGGATTCCAGAAGGGAAGAGAAAGGGAAACATGGGAAATTTGATTTCTTATGGAAATGGCCTTACATCATTCATGCCCTACAGGGGAACAACACATAATTTTTGAAAGATTTGGACAATTCAGAAGCTGAAGAAGGACCAGTCAATGGTCGAACGCTGAAGCACTATTTTGATCCTATTTACTAGGATGTTTTGATTTTTCTAACTTGGTACATAATATATCCTTTTTCTAATGCGCTTTTTGATCGATGGTGACTTCTTGGAACGGTCTTAAGTGAAGGCCCTAAGTTCCAAAAGTTTCACTATCATATGTAAAATAAAGCTACCGTATGAAGGAAGATTTCATACTTTCACTTGAAGACATTTTATGCATCCGACTGTCAGTTTTGACTTTTCACAAGGAAAAGCTATCCCCAAGTGGGACAAAGTGTTAGTCTCCCTATACCAATAGGTTTCATCTTTCATGATTGTCTGATGAACCATGGAATTATGTTCAAACCTTTTTCTTGAGCAAAGGTGTTCCATATTCTTGAAAAACCAAAAAATCAAATAATTTAAAAAATGTAAAGAGGGTATACCCTAAAAGAAAAATCAAAGGGTAAAAAGAATAAAAATAGCCAAAAAGTAAAAGAAATGAACCCCATCAAAAAGAAAGGCCAAGGAAAGTGTGCAAGTCTAAATGCCACTACTTTTTACTCTCATGTAATAAACAAATTGTGTGCAACTTGTATTTTACGCCACAATTCATGAATAAGTCAAACTGTTTAAACTTGACTTACTCATATTTCAATTTCATGTTGTAGATTAGAGAATAAATATCTGACCAAACAGTTTAATCTTGGCAGATAAGTAGATAGGTAAAGTTAATAAGAGGTGCTCAACAGTTTAATCTGAGCCCTTGGATGTAATAAGGGTAGAATTAGATAGATTTGCCTTGTAAAAAGAAAAGATTGAAAAGGGTTTGCAAGTCTAAATGCACCCTAATAAAGAAGAGAAAATGGTAGTGTTAAGTAGATAGGGTAAGTAGATGGTGCTGCAAAGTGTTATCTGATGAATGATGCTGCTACATGTTTTTGATCATTCACTTTCATCACAAGTACTAAAGCAGGAAATACACTGGAAAATCACAGCAAGCAAAGTCAAACTCATTAACCTCCCTCATCACTTTCCCCTCAAGATTTTTACTAATTTCCCCCAAAGTACTAAGGTATTTGGTGATCAAAAGGGCTCAAGGCATTTCCTTGACTTCTGGAGGGACCGGACCCTCGGCCTAATGATCAAAAAGACCTAAGTACTTGAGATAATTCATCATTATGATCATCCATTTTTAACCTTGTCCTAAGTAAAATCCCATTTTACTTAGGAAAATCATGCAAAATTCCATAAAAATCCCTCATGATAACTTGCTATTCTAAGTTTAAGTGTTGAAGATAAGATATTGCAATTTACTTCAGAATTTATCACTTTCTTAGATGTGCCAAGTGTTTTGAGTTCCCTTGTCCCTTTGCCATATTAATGTTTAACTTTATTTTACTAAATCCCTAGTGAAATACCCTATCCTAAGTATATAACTCCTTTTTTATATAAATAACCCAAAAAACCCCTCTATTATATAGTTTAACCAAAGTAATTATTTCCCCGTGCATTTAAAAGAAAACCCATTATATAAGCCCTTTGGTTAAATTATACCTTTATACAATAATCCCACCCCTATGGTGAATTAGTTGTATTAATTAATTTATCATATAATAAAAATATATATGAAAAATCAAATTTTAGACATACAATATGTATGTTTAAAACCAAAAATACAAGACCCGAAGTTTTATTTTTTCAGAAAAGTCTCGTGCCACCGTGGTTTGTCCACCTGGCGTTCCACTTAACCAAACCCCGCCGCAACCCCTTTCTTTTCGCATACGGGATTAATTAGTCATCAGGACTAATTAATAACTTTTCCGCCTATAGGATGTCTCCCGGGGTGATTAAATTAAAGCTTAAAATATTTTAAAGCCCGACGGGCCCACACCTGAAACCTCCGTTTATTCCCCCATCACTTCAACCGTCAGATCAATCCTTCGCAGATCAACGATCCACGTAAACCCCGCTACCCATCCTTTGTGAGAACTTTAACGAGCGGGAAACGGGTGGTATTTGAACAGTTCACCTTCCACGTGGCGATCACTTTGTGGAATCGCTGCCCTCCCGACTGATACCACCCTCGACCAAAAGCGGTGCGGGGTTACCGCTTACCACTTACCGCCCGACCTTCGCTCACGTCAGCCCGTACGTCGATGACGTCACTCCTCGGAAAAATAAAAAACCCTTTTAACTTGTAAATAAAGCCATTTTTCCGTGTTTTTCTGTTATTTTCGTTATTTAAAACGACAGCGCTCCCTGCTACGATTTTTGAAATTTCCACTGTAATTGACTGATTCACTCCAAGATTCCGCTGCGCCCGTGTTCAAGTACAGTCCCGCCATCACCTGTTACCTGTTTAGAACCAGCCTTCTTCTAAAAAACAGGTATTTATCCGTTTCCGCTCCGACTGCAAGTAAAACTCAGTTTTCTTAGTTTTTCGCTGAAATAGTGATTAAAAATCATCACTGAGTCTTCCCCAAAGGTTTTAAAACTGTGTAATTGCTCCCTGAACCAACAAATTGTGCCAATTTCCTTCATTTTAGAAATCCTGCCCGGCCTGTGAGGAAAACCAAAAAACCTCCATTTTGAATCCACAAGAACCAAAATGGAGGCCCCGGCAGCTTTGAATATAACTCCACTGAATGCCCCTCACAGAGAATTAGAGTATTTACCCTTAGTGGATAGAGAATTTAAGATTAAAGACTTGCATTTTGATGAAAGCCCCCTTCTGAGTTTTTGTCGCTGCAGAGACGATTATTCAAAGGGGCAATATGTCATTGGGTTGTGGGAATCCAATCTCCCGAGATATCTCATCCCCTCAGTCATTTCTTTCCCAGAAATTATCCACTATTGCCATTCTAACTATGATCTGACTTAAAGAGCTGTAATATCCCCTGACCAGAGTGTTCTTTTCCCCATTACTCCCCAAGCTATCAATGTGATGCTCCATTTTGAACCTGATCAAAACCTCACTCCCTTGTCCATTGGGGAATTGCTTGAAAATCTACTCGGTTGTCCCCTGAAGAGGTAATCAGAAGATCACATCCTTGGATAAACAGTCTTAATACTAGTCATAAGATTTTTTTACTCCAAGATTGTTATCAAATATATTCAAACAGAGGTTAGAAAGCATAACAGCTAAAGAGTATCAGTGGTTAAAGTGTATCAGGTAAAAGTCAGTGAAAGTTAAAATGAAATTACAGAGCAGTCAAAGGTAAACAGTAAAAGTAAATAAAGAAGACAGTAAAATGGTAAAAAGAGATGAGAATACTTTCACCAATAGTGAGGTTTGTCTAAAGTGAAATTAAAACAGTCAAAAGAGCAAGAAAGTAAAAAGATGAAAAAACATAACAAGAAGGAACATTTTTGCAGAAATTGCATATTTTAGTCATAGTTTTGCAGAAACTATTGTGATCAATCCAAGATGAATTTTACAGAACTGAAGGCGGTTTATGTTCTTAAGAGGGCCATCTACAAAAACCTCTCTCACTTTTCTAACAGCCATTATGGTTTTGGAAATATTAAACAATGTTGGAAAGCACTTTTTGCAGAAAAATCCTGTTAAGTCATCCTTTTGCAGAGAATATTGTGGCCAATTAGAAATACATTTTACAAAACTGAAGGAGGTTTTTGTTCCTACGAGACCCATCTATAAAAACCTATCTCAGTTTGTCCACAGTGATTTCAGACTGAGAGATACATGCACATCTTTAGAGGCTATTTTTTAGACTCTGTAAAACTCTTTTTTACACATCTTTTTGCAGAGCCTATTGTGAACAGCTGGAGAGGAATTTTAGGAAAGTGAAAGAGGTTTATCTCGAAAACATATTTATCTACAATAACCTCTTTCACTTTTTACATATCTATTACGGATTTTGAAATAAAAAGATATCATTGGACCCCAATTTTGCAGAATTGTTGGAGCAGAATGCACAAAGAAAGGAAGCAGTTAGTGACTTGGATGCCTCATCATCAACTAAGAGTTGGATCAAATTCGAATTCCCCTCTTTGTCATCACCTATCCATACAAAATAGTTCCAAATATATGCATTAGTTTGAGTATCCTTTAATTAAGTTCTATTTATGTAAATAGTTGGAGAGATTTGTGAACCAATTTTGATATTTGTTTCAAGATATTTTAGTTTAGAATTTGTATAAATACTCCACTCTTGGAAGAATTTGGGGTGGATTCTATTACTCTGCTGTAACATTGAGATTTTCAGAATAAAATCTTTTGGAGAAATTTACTTGTGGCTTGCTGGATGACGATTTAAAGCACTGGACTTGTTGCAGGATTCATGTGTTGGACTACAGTTCAATAAGTGTTTCTACCCTTTGTCTGCAATTTTATATTAGTTTATAATACCATCTTATCCATTTCTGAATAATTTACATAAAAGATTGAGACATAATTTGCTTAATTGTACTCTGTTTTCAAATGTGATTGTTCTTAATGTTTTCTTCTAAATTAGCTATAAGCATGAATTCTTAAATGCTCCTGCTTTGCTAATTTAAACACCGTTGATTACTATAATAAAGAATTCTTCATTGCTCTTTGTTTGTAGTCATCTCATTTCTTTCTTTTGAACATGGTGAAAGATTCTTAGCTGCCTTTCATTCCTTCAAGATCATCCCATCCACTTTAAATTTTAAGGATTGTTCTCTGTCTAGCTATCTTGCCCTGTAATACCATCTTGTGCTTAGAATAGAAATCCAGTAAAGCCATCCTTTGACTCCATAGCCCAATGGACCGAAAGCTCTCAACCTTGCCCTTAGTTTGTGGATTTCACCATTTTCCAAAAACAAACTCTTGAATCTATAACTAGCCTAAAACCTTCCAAGAACAAAGATAAATCATAAAGAGAGAGCCCTCTCTGGATGCAGATTGGCTAGATTCTGCATCTAAAAGGTTGGTTTGTGGTTACCTCGGGTATACTTTCCTCTTACACAACTTCTAGGAAAACCCGAGTGTAATTAAGTTGAAACCACTACACAATGTAAGAAACTCCTCTCCAAAAATTATTAATAACTTTTTTTCTTCTAAACATTTCAACCATTGATAATTCTCCTCTTTAATGAGCCGTATAAGATTTCAGATCTTCTTTGCAACAAAGAATACCAAATTTCGTTGATTTGTTGTTCTAGCATTGAAATATCCCACTTAAAATAACTTCTCCCTAATACATAATATACATAAATATAGTCCTTTTAAAGTTGCATACGGATCTTTGTTGTTCAACCCCTTATTTTTGTAAGTTTTTTATACTTTCTGAGGTGCAAAATAACATGTTGCAATTCTTATGTGGATCTCATTCTCTATTATTTTGAACCATAAATATTGTTTATTTGTATCTTCTTTCGCTCACTGAATGTGACGGCCTTCTTTTTCTTTCACTAAAAACCAATATTCCTCCATATCCTTTTCCATTTTTTGTTGCCTTGTTCCAAACCTGCCAACTTCAAATAACCATCAAACATAGGAGTTTTTGCAACCATCATGTTCATGAATTTCTGTGAGACAAATGATGTCTCTAACTTCGGCACAGGCCCCATCCCCATGTCCCTTCCTCCAAGGGTAGCCTGATGGGCTCCAACAAAAAATATACTTTAGGTATACCTAGGTAGGATTTGATTCCCTGCTAGTTTTGGTACAAACTAAGACTAAAATTTGAGTCTTCGCCTTTTCATCCATGTTGATCCCGTTGTTTTCCTCCATATTATAGAATTACATATTTTTTCTTTATCGTCAATTTGTTGTCATGTTTTTCCATGAGGCCCAAACACCGCAATAACCGCTTTACCATTGTACAACCATTCTCTTTTCCATTTGTTTCTTGTCATGACCTTTCTCCACTCCTCTTCTCTTCTCTCTTCTTGTTATTTGCTAATTAAATCTTCATCTAAGAATAAGTGTGAGCCCTTTTTTCTTAATATATGGTGTTTCATAAGAAACAAGTGGAAGAAACTAATGTCGTAATAAAGGAAAAAGTGAAAGGAATTAATGTCGTAATGTGGAAGGGAAGTAAAGTGAATCCGTGGAAGAATGAAGTTTTGCTAATTTCCACCTTGCTAGTGCATTATTGAGTATTTCCACCTCACTAGAGATGTTTTTATTTCCCTAATCATACAACTATCACCGGTAAGTGGGACTTGTTCTAATAATTTATAACATAAAGTAGCAACAAGTAGGAGTCAAAGTCCATGCGAAAAAAAACCGCGTATATGATCGCTGGTTGGGACCCTTAAAACATGGTATCCACTAACATAAGAAGAAGGGAATTGGCATCCATAATATAAAGTGGGACGCCTTATAGATGGAGTTGTCTAACGAGATAGAGGAATTGCTCTGACGACCAAAGTTGGTCTAATCGCCAAAAAATTTAAGAAATATTACAAACAAAATGTTTGAATCATGATATTGATGGCGAAATGGATTCAACACCATAAAAACCTCCAGGACACCCAAAATATTAAATTTTTTGATAGTTGTAACGTGGATTTACAAAAATCCTCACGGTTTTCTTAAAATCTTATCGAATTTCCATGATTTTCAAAAAAGCAATCTAGTTAGACTACGTCTTATAATTGCAAGAATAACAAGGGGAATCAAACCTCATACTCCTCGAGAATTTCTTGGTTTTAGTCATTTACATGTCTCCCTACCAACCATGTTTTGCATCTCGTTCATTGAGGACGCCGCTGTGTGGTTCTTTCATTTCTTGGATTGTGACCCAACCTTATGCTTCACGTTGATTCATTATGCAAAGCACTTGCAAGTTGATTTTATTTCTGGATGATTCATTTTGTTTCGATCACACCAGACATTTGGTTCTCCCATTCTTCATGCAAAATCATGATGCATGGATAAATAATCGCGATACCATAATCAATGTGTTATCAAAGCCAAAATTTATCGCTTAAATAAGGCTCCTTGATTCAACTAGTGGAGTGATGATGGGATCATTTATTTATCTCCTCTGATTTGTTTATTTGTATACTTCTATTAAGTTTTTATATTCGATTATCCTCTTTGTATGTTTAATTGTTTGAACTTTTTTCCGAGGAAAAATCAATCTTTTTATTAGAAATAAAAACTGAAGGTGATATGCAAAACATTCAAGGGGTAGATAAGGCTGCTGTCAAAAACTATAACATGTTACATCAGCAAAACCAGAGTAAAAGAATCGCATCTAATAAAACGATAATGCTCAGAGATATTGACCTATGTCCAGTTCTGGAGGGAACCTGGAAACAAATGAAACTCAACTTACAAAGTAAAAATGGTCCCATTACAAAAAGATATAATAATCAAAGAAGAGAATCAAGCTGGAGAAGAGGAAACTTAGAATACTTTGAAGCCATGCATCAAATCAATGAGTAAGAGTACAACATCCACGATCATCTTCATCAATGTTCAATTATCCTCCAAAACATAATTATTAAATCCTCCTTAAAAAGCAGAGGTCTACAGGTAAATACTCAGACATAAGGGAAGAATATATGATCATAAGAATCCTTGATTTAAGATCTTCTACATTGAACTCGTGCCATGATTCTATCTTCTGCTGAAGAACCCAATTGAAAACATTCATGAGTCAATGCGTCTGAATAACTTAATCTCTGCCTTTTTATCCAAGATGATATGGTTCAAAGAAAAGTAACTTGTATAGTTTATTGGAAGGCATGTATCAAGATTCATCGCTTTTAAGAAATTCTAGCCTTTGTCATGAAAAATAACCAAACGAATTCAAGATTCATCATCATTTCACACTAAAGCTCATCAAAAGTGAGTCCCTGGGAACAGGAGACTCGACTGCTCTTCCTGAAATTCCTGAGAGCCTGGGGTTCTGAAGAGATGGCAGAGAAAGATCAAAGAGTAATCTACCAGCCAATCTATGTGAGAAGCAAAGCCTTTCATTCATCGACTTAACATCCCTTCAAACAGTTATTGTTTTTTTACTATATTTAGCATGTTTTATAATTATATGTATTTATTTGATTTATTTATGTGCATTAATTTTTTGTCTCAATCAACTATTATAGTTATAATCAAATGACTATTAATTGAAACCATTGCGCCATAAATAATAAACTCATTGAATAAAGATCGCATATTTTATTGAGTCAGAAAAGAATAATGGAAATCACAAATGATCTTCTATTTAGCCTTTAAATGTTCATCCACACTATCCATATGGTATTTATGCCTTTTAATATAGCATCATCTATTTGTGGTATTTGACTTATCACCTTCCGTATTAATATTAGGTTTTTTTGTCATATTCTCTAGTAATGTTTATAATTCAGTATGCTTCGAGTTTGACTTAATTGCGTCTTAATTTTTAAAGTCCTTCATGTCCATCCATTATATTTATAATTCTTAGAATATCGATTAATTGAAATGTTGTTATTAGCAAATGTTAGTCAACCATTGTATCTTTATATTTATGCCTTTACTTTTTTATTGCAAAGTAATAATGAAATAACAAACGCACTTCATTTTCTGTAATAACACGCCACATCATTCATTTGTATAAGTCATGCTTTCCAATAACATACCACATGATTCAATGTAGATACTAACAAACTAATTGAAGATCATGATTTTAAATACATGTGGAATCCATCCATCTGTAGCTTCTGTTTACCTCTTTATCACAATAGATTTTTTCAATATCATCTAATGCCTTCTATCCAATTTAATAAATAAAGCATTAATTGTAGTTCAAACAACCAAATAATCCCTGCATTTTCTGTTCAATTGACTTTATTATCTCTTCATCGATATTGGTCTTTTTACCGCTCTTTCACCATTTATCATTTATAAAATTTTTTCCATGATTTAATTATAATATCTTTAAAAATTGAAACAAACTTATCTTCCTTTATAATTTAGAATATCATAATTAAAATGTCATCATTATAAACACAAGTCTGTAGTCAGTTGTACTTTTTACGACGTATATCCTACTTCTTAGTATTACTAATTGAAATTAATGTAAACACTTCTAATAAAGCTGATTAAACAATCTATCCATATCATTCATTAAAATTACATTCTTAGGTAATTACATGATTTTGTACCACACTTCATCACTCCTATCTTTCATATATCTTTTTGTTTGCGAATATATTGTCGATGTTCAACAGCTTCTATCCAATCTAATTTCTTTTAGTGTTGGTTGACCTGAAGGTCAAACATCCAAATAAATATATCTGTCCCACAATTGTTTTTTGTTATGGTAATAATGCAAATCAAGCATCATAACCATAAGTAACTGCTCATCTTCCCACTTTATTTGTTTTCTCATATCAATTTGTTCATTGATAACTTCCACCAAATAATCCAGAAATGGTGTATCTTCGAGTGTGCCTTTGACAACCTTGCTAAATCATCTTCCATCAATGAAACATCGATATCGCTAATGGTTTATAATACACAAACCACAATAAGTTCATCTAACTTTAATCCAAACTAATCTACCCAATCACAACAACAGAGCAAAGCAGTATATGAGAATTGGCTCAAGATTGTATCACTAATATCAAGACCTACATGCTGCTAACCATCAGACACTCAGATTTTATGTTTGGGATTGAGATCCAATCAAACAATCAAGAGACTCTCTAAATATTAATTTAGCTATGTTGTTATATGAGCATTTCTGTTATTTGAGATTCATAATCTAGAGCTGACCTAGTGCAACATTTTGAGCCATCACTATAACTATATGTTGAGTTTGTTCTCACACCAATGTACATTCCCTGTATTTCTTTAGTGGTTTAAAAAGTAATTTTGAAAACAGAAGGAAGTTTTGTAATTATCTAATCAGTCCAAAAACAGTGTTTATCTGAGAGACTGGATGCCTGACTCTAAATAGGGATCTGTATTTACATAACCACAAATAAAAGAGAAGAGTTTCTGTCATCAATCCAAACATTTAGAGATAGTTGAAACATTCTGCACACTACAGAGCAGTATTAAAGAAGTAGCTTGAAAAGAGGCCTTTAAAAGAGCTGGCTAAATTCCCTCAGATCTCTCTGTGCTCAAGATGATTTCATGGCAGCAGCTTCATTTGTGAATGGAGTGAAATATAATGGTACCTTTATGCTTGAGTTATGAACATGGCATTATCCATTCAATAATGCAGATGATAAGAGAAATGGAAATGTAATAAATTAGAAGAAGTATTCTCATGCATAGTCTGGGTCATTGTTATAACTGTAAAATGTTCCTTTATGGTATATAGTCACCTAATGAGCAACTCAAACCTTCTAATTGATTCTAGTGTGTGATATCTATTTATATATTTCAATTACAGATTATAAATGTCTTCTGAATATATATTTCATCACTTTCCTAGCTTCTAAAGCATCATATATACAACACTGAGTCAAAACATTCTAGACGCACAAGAGGTGCAAAAAGATCAACAGTTTATGATACAAAATGGAAAGTGATAGGAAAATTCATCAATCTTATAGAAAACCCTAGGCAACAAATCAACAAAATTCCAATGGAAATGGTGACTAAAATGTCAAATAAGGATAACATTTTGTGACAATATGTCAAAGATATGATTATGTCAACCTCAAGGCCTGAAATAATCAATTCCTACAAGGATGTCGATCCAAGGCTCACAAGATGTAGTGAAAAAGATGTTATTGCAATTGAAAGTTATGGTATTAAACCGAGTTGTATGGATCTAGAAAGCCCATATTTGTGTCCATAATGTACAAGATGGAGATGGTGATTGAAATTTAAACTTATTACATAACAACATAAAGGAAAAACAACTTCAACAAAAAATCACACTCATCTAATGTTTCAAACATTATTAACTTGGTTAAAGGTCAATATTACAAGAGAACTCCATGATGTTAATTTTGGTCAAGATGGGTAAAAGAGAGAGGTGAAACTAAATAAGCCTTTACAATTTGTTAGTCTAAACTTGTTATTCTTATCTCGACTAATTATGTGCCACTTTCTTTGATCCAAAGATGTAAATGAAGAATTATAAGAAACTAATCAAATGAAATAAATAGTAGATGACAACCATCTCAAGATCAAATAAAAATATTTTTGCAAGACTTATTTATTTGGTAATCAACAATATTCCATTAGCTTTAATTCATAGATAGGTGTATGATCTAAATTTTAATATGATTACAACCCAATAGAATAGGGTAGGATTGTCTAAGACCAACATCTTATATGTTGTTTTTTTAAACTAAAACTCAAAAAGTTGTTTGAAGTCTTATTTCTTTTAGCTGCACATAATATTGATTACAGCATACAATTTCATTATTATAGTGAGAAGAATTATGGAGGCAGTAATTTAATTGTGCTTTAAATTACTTACATTAAAATGTCAATCCAAGTTCGTACACTTGAAAATTACAATACACTATATGTGCTAAGAGATTAACTTTTCAATTTCAATGCTAAAGAAGAATTTATTCTAGTCAAAGTAAGAAACAAATGACCAAAGAATACAAGAAAGTGACAAACCTTAATAAAAGCAATGAAATTCTACTTATGAGGTGAAATAGAGCATACACTTATTCATGAAAGTAAAGGCAATAAAGACAACTATTTCAACTAAGGAAGGAAAGAATAATCTCTTATAAGAAAACAATGAACTTCTAATCTAGGAAACTAGTAAATTTGATCCAACTATTTTAAACTAGTAAAGCATTAAACTAATTCTAATTAAATTTTGATCTACTAAAAGCAAAGACAATTTATACTATGAAAGCATTTAAATTATGATAAATGATAAGTAAATTGAGTTTACACAGAAAACATTTAAATTTTGATATATGAAAGATAAAGGGAGTTTACAAATACCTAAAATTAAAAGAAATTATCCTAAGAAAGAAATTGTAATTATATAAAGGAGAAAATGACATCACAACTAACTAACAAGGTAGTGTGATCATGAGAATTTAAGAACTTAAAAAAAATTCAAAATCATTAGAAGTCGTGTTTAGAACTTAGAATTTATTAATTGAAACCATGATATGCCTACAAAGAAAAATATGTTATTCAACATAGTTGAATATGCCTACTATCACTTTAATGAGAGATGAATGTGAATGAAAAAAAGTTTGATAATTAAATATTTTTTATTTTTTATTTTTATTCAAGAGTTGAAACTTGTAACAACAAATAAAGTTAATTGAGAAGAACTGCAAATTGGAATTTATGAAAAACAAAACAATTATTATAGAAATCAAAATAAGAGTAAAAATAATAAATATACTACATTTCTCGTAGGCAATAGGGGACCTTATGCCGATGAACAAGATTTCAGAAAATTTGATTATCACTAAGGTAACCTTCTCATCAAAGATAATAGTAACCAAAGATAATGATTTATTGTCAAGGAGTGGGTACATAACCATAAAGTTTTACATTGACGAAAGATAAGATACAAAAGATTCCTCTTCTTGCTTATTAGCAAGTCATATTTATAATATCTTCACAATAACTAAGGAAACTATTGCTAGAAATATGAGCAGATAAATGATGACTAAGTGTCCTATTCATATTGAAGATCTTATTCCTATAATTCGTTGATGATCCAGTGAATCATATAACTATTTCTTGGACACATCATCATTTGTTTGATTATTCTCATGTCCCGAAGATTTATTAAATCTTCACGCTCACTTGAGGTTGACGGATGCCAGGTAGACTTGATACATGTTCCATGCACCACACAATGATTTACTAAGTGTTTGACCGTGCTATTGTGGTCAACTGATAAGATTTTTCTTGCACCTAATATATCTAACAATTTCATACCAGAGCTATTTAACACCTTCCTATGCGTGAGCTAACATGTTCACCTCAGAGTCTATTTGAACCTTAAATGTAACTACATAATATTTTTAGGGCTACAAAACCTTTGCAAATTAAACCAATTTTATAAAGTAAAACATATAGAACTAAACATATATTGAACATAATTTACCTTGTATTTTTGGTAGCTCTATGGCTTAATATTCATGGAAAGATAGAAGGATGATGAATTTAGATGTGAGTTATAAGGGTTTTTATGGAATATGAGTGAAAAAATAAGTAATAAGCAGTTAAAAAGATGTTGTTTCTTCACAACATTCTCCACGCTTAGGTTGTTGCATGTTCGCATGCATTTTGGTGGAAAATTTTCAAAACTTTGACAATATCGAGCTTCATATAATAGTTCTAGAGGCTTGGATCAGATATCCTGAAGCATTCTTAACACCTTCTTCTTCATGGCAACCGACCACCCGGGATTTCTCATTAACATATTTTCTTTTAATCCCTTAATTTTCTATTGAAGTGTCTTGTTGATCCTTTTGGTCTTCGAGTTCTTCCGATGCCAATGGCATATCTGCCACATTTTATGGTTCTATTCCTTGAGAATTTAATTTTCATTTTTCACATGCTTTTCTTAAAACTTATAATTCACCATTTCCTCTTTTTAATCTTGTGATGATATGTTTCTCCATAGAGAAGGGAACATCATCATTATGTACAAGATTGTAAATAGTATGAACTGGATTGTCATTATTGAAAGTATGTTCAAAAATATTAGGAGAAGGTTCATCTACCTTTTCTTTTGTGTGCCTTTTTCCCAAAGTAATTTAAACTATTCATATACCTTTTGTTGAATTTCATCAATCTCTCGGACCTTTTGTTTAAGGTGCTGGTGGTGGTTTTACCCTTGAGCTTTGTAATTTTCAAATTTTGAGATGAAAAAATGTTATTTCCTTTTTTCCATGCTTTTGGTGATTATTTCAGAGATGTCTTTTGGTTCCTTTATCTCCTAAAAACATTTCATTTTAATGTTATTTTTCTTCGATTCAAATATAACAATAAAACTTCGTTTCTTGCCTTTTGGAATATTCTTTACCGCTTTCACCACTTTTCTCTTTGATTCTTCGTGGCATTTTTCTTCTAACCTAACTACCTTTTCATTTTGCTCCTTTTTGTTCTTTTTTTAATTATATATTTTTCCCTTTGTTAACTCCGTGTGAGCTTAAGGTTTCATTTTCTGGGCACGTCTTCATTTTCATATATTGGTGGATCCTCCGACACTATAATTTTCTGCTCCTCTACAAATATAACATTTTCTACCTCTTGAACCGGTGGTTCCTCTTCTTCTTCGTTTTCTTTTCTTTAGGTTAGGTTTGATGAAACCCCACCTCTTTTACCTTTTTATTTTTGGAAAAATATTTTTCTTCTTATAACCTCAATGAAATTTTTTATGATTAAGAATATCTCTCGATTATCATTCCTAGATTTAAATTTTTCTCCTCGACAAGGATTTTAATTATCCCAATGGTAAAGGGCCCTATCAATATTTATGGAATTCTCTAGATATCAAGGCCATTTTTCTAAGACTAATGAGAAAATAATAAGGAAAAATATATCTCCTTCCTCAAAATATGCATTAAAAAGTTGAATGTGATAGAACATAATGATTTCCATTTCAGGATTCTTCAGTAGAGATCCCCATGATTAATCTCTCGAAGCCCCGCATTTGAACCTTTTTTCGTCACTCCTTGGAAGTCCCATAGATTCAACCAAAAATGATCATGGATCCACTCCATAAGATGTCTTTATGAATTCCATGGTAACCTAAACATCATGTCCTTCAAATTTCTCAAAGAAACTTAGCCATATTGCCTTCTTTAACTTCTTGACTCTAGGTATATTGTTGTTAGACTTTGCTCATTCTTTCATGGCGAATGACAATACCGATTGTAGTGTTGAAGGTTTAGACGTTTGAAAACACCTTGAAACAACCGTTAAGGTGGGAAGGTTATATATGGTAATGGATATTATCAATGGATTTGGTGAAATGGTTGAGAAGGGTGGTGGATTATTATGGATTCAAACGCATTCTATCAATGACAAGACTCTATAAAAAGACGATAAATATTAACCATATTTTCCATTCATATAATGATTACAATAACCATCTAAAATCTCACTTTATGTTGGTTAATATGTATATTCGATGGGTATTAGTATGGTAGGGAAATGAGATAGAAATATGAACATATTGTGCCAACACTAATATGTTTTGGGATTATTTATTATAGGAATTTTATAGAGCTTCTATTTGAAAAGCGTATATGTAATATCCCCAAAGGGAACAAATCAAAGAATAAACAAAAATAAATACACCAATACGTATATAGAAAATATAACAACAAACCCGATCATCGAATCATAGCACATGGAACACCGTAACCGAGCCATTTTATTAATCGTAAAGTACATAGAGAGGAGTAATAATAAATCGAGTAAGTGCACCTATCCTCGCCTCTAGGCAAGTGGAGACCCTCTCAACGTAAAAAATGGCCGCAACAAGGAGCTCGTCCACTTACTCGCAAGCCGAAGATGAACTGCGTCAGGCTGGGTCAAGACCGCAAACCCTCCACAATAGAAAACGTTGTCTCTCGCTAGTGACAACAAGAAAGAAACCTCTCCAGCACAATGTATCAGCCACTCGAAGGCTAGAAACGCCGATGAGTCCGTTTCTCCCAGTCCGTCTCGTATCATTGCCCCACCAAGTGGATCTGCCTCCCAACACCTTCGTATCCGGGACAGATTCAAGCCTCCAAACCAGACCACAGCCCTTCTCTCCCCGATCCGCGTTTCTCCTCATCGGGGACCGCCACCAAACCTTCGGGACGATGCTCGGATCTGACAATATCTCTTCGCATCTACACTTCTAGGGCTTCGGATCTCGATGTTAACCCTTTCAGACCGGACTAGATCCGCCATTACTTCTGCCAGACCGCAACTCTCCGCCGGATCTAGGGCTAAACCTTCGATTCGTTAGATACAAGACCCGGATCTCAAAAGTGGTCGCTTCGATCTACCCTTTCTAAGATTGGATCCGACAATAGGCCTTCAGACCGCAACCCTATCCTTCGTGAATGGACAGCCGTCCTCCCTTCCGTGCATCTGAGCCGCCCTCCTCCTCACTGGACATCGTTCTCCTTGCCGAATCGAATCAAGGCTCCCTCCTTGACAAAGATCCCTCACCCTCCCCGAATAAAACTACGTCCCTCCCCGGGATGAGACAAGGCCCTTCCTCAATGAACGCGCCCACTAGAGGGCTTCCCTCCTGCATTTACCAAACCGGCCGCCGCTCCGTCACTCGGAACCGCAAGATAGAATCCAAAACTTACTAGGGCGGCGGGGTCCCCCGGTTGGGCGGGTGAAACCACGTAAAACCTTACTGTGGCCGGCACTCGAAGTCCCCGAGGCTAAGGGTGAGATCTCCACCGGAGACACTCGTGCACTAAACAAAGGTCGTCAGACTCCACTAAACAACCTAATGGGCACGGCGGCACATAAGTCCAGCTATCAACACACATCAAATCATGAATGCCCCAAATGAGGTGAGACCCTCTCCTTTTTATAATGCCAAACTCCTCCAAAACTTAACTCTCCTTTGACCTCGCGTAAGCACTGGGTCACCAGATGCCTCCCCTATCATTACTCATGTGGACCCCCAAGGCCCCCTCTTTAAGTTATAACGTTGATCAACTAGGAAAACACTTTATAAAGTGAGGTGACTAAAGTGAGGTGACCCCTCTTATTTCTCACTTTATTTATTATTTCCAACTAAAGCGGCAAAATTAAACAAAAATGAGATATTCCAATTAGCAAGGCTAATTGGGAATATTACAGTCTCCCCCGACAAAACGTTGCTTGTCCTCAAGCAACTGAAGTGATGGATGCTGTAAAGTCTGCTCACTCTCCCCCGTGGCATCCTCATCCGGCAAAAATGTCTTGTTCTCAAGCAACACTGGAACAAGCCTACTCTCTAGCTGATGCTCCCTGCCGATACTGCAAAATGTGCCTGGGTCCCACTGAAACCTCCCTGTCTCCTGCATCACCCTTATATGAAGGGATATCTCAACGCCAGGATCCCAAACTGGCCTCTCATGGTACCAGCCAATCAATAGTCCTCCCGGATCCCATCGCCACTGTGGCCAATAATCGTACAAGTCCCGTGACTCGAACTGCTCACTGCCTCTGGCTATGACTAGAGACCATGACCGCTGTTGTTCTGCATCTATGACTGTGTAAGCTGGCCCATCAACTGTGAACCAACTCGTCGCCTCTCTCCAATCAAGGCATGAAGTGAGGAACATCTCTCTCATGTGGATCCTCCATCCCCAAGCAATCATCCAAACCAAATGAGCCACCTCCTGACAAGGCAACTCCTGAACATCTCCTTCCACCTCAAGCTCTGGTAATGAAGGTGGGCTGAAAGTCTGATCTTGGGCTGCAAAATCATTGCCCTTCAATGGCAAAGTGAAGAACAATCCTCCATAGAAGGCTCCTCCATCAATGAAGAACAAGCTGGCCCAAAACAAACCATAGTGCAGTCTCATCCACGGCAACCTCAGAAAATCACATGGCAAGCAATGTACAAGATCCAGCACATCTACTAATGGATAGCAAATGGCGGAATATGACAGCAACATAGGTCCAAACACTTGCCCATGGCTGTACAATGGATGAATATCGATCTCGTGGCCCACATCAAAAGAGAACGCGTATAAAGTAGTGGTGGCCATGCCTCCTCCCATGCTCCCATTAGAACATGTAGTGCAGAAGTTGTGAGAATTATTCCCACTCACGGACACATCTAGCTCATGTGTCTCCCTCATAATCAAGCCTTCCATACAAATCTGATATATATCAGCAAATGAAGACATGATCAGCAGCAAAATGAAGGAAATGCCGAAGGCCTCCTGTGGTGCACGAAGGTACCAACAGCTTCCCAAACAAGTACAGCGCAGTTTTACAAGTTGCTGTTTGATAAGAGTACAAGGCAAAATGCTTATGTTACCCATGCATGTCTTCATATGATACCTGGTATAGTGCCGCAAATGAACATACATGTGATGATAAAACATTTGCCCAAGGCCACAAAAGAGATGGCTACCTCCATCATGTAGATTGGCCCAATACAACTCATGGAGCAATGTGACAAGCTTGCCCTCTTGTGAAGCAATGCATTGCATAAGAATGGTAAGAGGGTGCCAATCAATGAATGTATAAACAAATCCCTCACCATATGCCGGAAGTAAGATGGTACATGGGTCCATGAATGAGTCCTCCATAAAGTGTCGACCTGCTATGAAGAAGACTGAACCATGTGCTGCAAGAAGATAATCCTCCTTATGCTTGGAAACCCAAGTCAAGAAGGATGTGCCATAGATGTCTCTATCATCCTTACTTCTTGTAAGTGCAATAAGTATGAAGTGATCCTGAGACCTATGGGTTATAGATCCACCATATCTCTGCTGCGCACACTTCATCCATAATGTTCTGCTCCAAGGTGACAACGTTGTGGGCTCATGCAAATGAGTTCCTGTCAGTACAAGACCCTGTTCTTTAACATGCTCCTTGTCAAAGATTCCTCTAATAATGCTGCAATAAATATGGAATACCTCCCAAGAGGGAAGTGCTTCCCCATCAAAGACCATGGAGATAGTGCCATCTCCTCCTCCTGCAACGTCATACAAAGTGTGAGAGCAAATCTGCCCTTGCTCTCCCAAGAACAAACCAAGCAACAAGATATTGTGTTGCCTTTCCATACCTCCATCAAACCACTCATGTGATGAAGACACAATGAATGATATGAGTAACACATCAACACCATGCATCCATACTCTATGCTGCTCAATGATGCAAGTATTCATCCATCTTTTCCCCATCCTCCTACTCTTAGGAAGAGTGTTTGCCAAGTGATGGCCAAACTCTTTCAAGAGTAACCAGCGCAGCCAAGCCTCCTGCTGCCTGGTATCACCGATCTGCAAGTAGCCTCCTAGCTTCTTGCTCATCATCCCCATCCACTCGATCACTTGTGGATGCCTCCTCCTCCTCATCCTGGTACTCCTCCCATGAGGGCTACCATCCTCCCAAATCAAATTTCGGATTTTGCACCTTGTGGGAATCTGAATTATAAACTTCTCAAGAATCACTGAGATCCTATCAAGAATCAAATAGGTGGTAGGCAAAAACCTCCCATCATGATGTGTATGGCTCAAGGGATGTCCAACACAAGCATGAGAGATGTTATCCATCTGAAGATGTCCTCCATCTTCTATCTGCTCTTGTGAGAAGGGAACCAAATCATTGTGTTCCATAGCCCGCTCCACCGAGTACCAACTCAAAATCTCTCTCCATCCAATCTCAACATATGGATGCTGTACCCTGTACAACTCTGATTGTCTCATACCGCTATCCAAGTCAACATATGAGATCTGACTAGGTGGCTCTGCCTCTCTATCTCCAACGGAAAGAGATGATCCAACAATACTGCTAGTCCCATCCATGCATGCCTGAAGGGGAATGATCTGATGCTGCAATGTGCCCTCAGGTTGTACCATCAGGGAATCCAGCTGTTCCCCAATGTGGACCAACTTGGCCGCTGACTTGGCACAAGTCGCTCTCATACCCTCCAGCTCCTGGTCCTGCAACAAAATGGTCTCCCGTACCAACGCGGCCTTCTCCCTCAAAACTCGAAAGTCCGTCTGAAGCCGATGATGCTGCTGTCTGCGACCATCATCCAACATCTTTGTACCTGCCGTTACCTCATCGGGGGTGGATACATCTCCTGACACCTCACCCATCTGTTGTGTGCTGCTACCATCCGAAGACTCGGACACGGCTCCAGTCATCACCTCCCTGGATGGCTCTACCGGGGTAGGCTCTATCTCCTCCACTACGATATCAACCGGCACGGTCAAGGAGGGCTCTAATGATGGGGAGTCCTGTGTCACACTAGGTGTATCCTCGAACTCCCTGCAATCCTGTGTGTCCTCATCTTCCAAGTGCGAGGTAACCATTTTAATGGTTTTCCTCTCCGATACTCGGTCAAGCTGGAAAGAGGTATCCAACTTGTCCACCCAAGCTCTTCCTGAGCGCCTGGATGACCTGTCAAATGTCGGTGAATGGAATCTGCTCGCTGCATGGTGACTATCACGGTGGGAGCCACGTCCCTTGTGTCGCTCCTGCTCATAAGTCTTGCCGCCACATCTGAACTGGATATATTGATTGAAAGGGAGAGCATCCATGAATTCCTATCCCATGCTTCGCCAATCTGCAAACCAAACTGCATGAAGATCGGGACCCTCATCTCTTGATGCCGTTTGCTCCACTTCCTCTACCGGGAAAGTAGGCATGGTAGGTCGCGTGTCCATGGAATCGGCCTTCTGCGCTGTCACAATGGGAATAGCATCTGGTATGCAACTAGACGTTCCCGATCCTTCCCTTACCTGAAAGGCCCTAAGGGGCTCTTTCTGCGTCCCTTCTGCAACCTTCTTAGTTACCTCCTGCATGAATGCATCCATCTTTGCATCCATCTTCTCAGTCAACTTCTCCGTCCACTTTGCCAATATGGCCTCCATTGGATTCCTCCGTTCTGTCTCCCTAAATCTCCTCTTATCCACATCACCTGCCATCAGCTCCTTCTGCTATATGTCTACAGGCTCCTCAGAAACTGCACGGCTGCTGCAAAACCATACTGTGGCTTAACTTCGACCTCCGATTTATCCACTGAAAACTATTCAGAAAATTCCAGGAACTTGGGAAAGTGGTCCTCGCCCAAAACCCAGAAAAACCCAGAAAACGTTTTCCCTAATTCCAAAATTCAAAATTTGACCCTTTTCATTTTGGCCCTTTTTCTAACTGCGTTTCTGGAATTGCAACTGCTATTGCCCTGTATGATTTCTTTTCGGATGTCATAGACCACAGGCTGAGCCAGAATTATGCTCTGATACCACTGTAATATCCCCAAAGGGAAATAACCAGTAATAAACAGAAATATGCCAGACAGATATAGAAAATACAATACTGAACCAGATCACTGAATCATAGCACATGGAACACCAGAAACTGAGCCATTTTATTAATCAGAAAGTACATAGAGAGGAGTACAATAAATCAGAGCAAGTGCACCTATCCTTGCCCTAGGCAAGTGGAGACCCTCTCAACAGACAAATGGCTGCAACAAGGACAGCGTCCTAGCTGCTCTGCAAGCTGAAGATGAACTGCGCTGGAGCTGGGGCTGTAGACTGCAAACCCTCCACAATAGAAAACGCTGTCTCTGCTAGTGACAGCGCAGGAAACCCTCCAGACAATAGATCAGCCACTGAAGGCTAGAAAACGCTGTTGAGCCTGCCTCTCCCCAGTCTGCTCCTCAGATCAGCGTCCTACCAAGTGGATCTGCTCCTGAACACTCAGATCTGACAGATCTGAAGCCTCCAAACCAGATCTGCGTTCTCCCCTATCAGATCTGCCACCAAACCTTCAGATCTATACTGGATCTGACAATATCTCTTCAGATCTACAGCCTCTAGGGCTGGATCTGATGTTAACCCTTCAGATCTGGACTAGATCTGCCAATATTTCCTCAGATCTGCAACTCTCCAAGCTGGATCTAGGGCTAAACCTTCAGATCTGCTAGATACAAGACTGAATCTGCAAGTGGCTGCTCAGATCTACCCTTTCTAAGATTGGATCTGACAATGGGCCTTCAGATCTGCAACCCTATCCTTCAGAAATGGACAGCGTCCTCCCTTCCAGACTTGACAGCGTCCTCCTCCTCACTTGGACAGCGTTCTCCTTGGCCAGAACTGAACTGCGTCCCTCCTTGGACAGCGTCCTCACCCTCCTGAATAAAACTGCGTCCTTTCCCTGGATGAGACAGCGTCCTCTCCTCAATGAACTGCGCAGCCACTAGAGGGCTTCTCCTCCTCAGATTTGCTTCAGAAATTGCTGCTGCTCTGCTACTGGAACTGCAAGATAGAACTCAGAAAAACCTTACTAGGGCGGGCACTCGAAGTCCCCCGAAGCTAAGGGTGAAACCAGAAAACCTTACCAGGGCCGGCACTCGAAGTCCCCCGAGGCTAAGGGTGAGATCTCCGACCGGAGACACTCGTGCACTAAACAGTGCTGCAGACCGACTAAACAACCGGCGTGCTGAAGCAGACAGAAGTCCAGCTATCAATAATAATATCAAATCATGAATGCTCCAAATGAGGTGAGACCCTCTCCTTTTATAATGCCAAACTCCCTCCAAAACTTAACTCTCCTTTGACCTGCGCAGTTTACCTTGGGTCAGCCTGATGCCTCCCCTATCATACTCATGTGGACCCCCAAGGCCCCCTCTTTAAGTTATAACGTTGATCAACTAGGAGAACACTTTATTTTATAAAGTGAGGTGACTAAAGTGAGGTGACCCCTCTTATTTCTCACTTTATTTATTATTTCCAACTAAAGCGGCAAAATTAAACAAAAATGAGATATTCCAATTAGCAAGGCTAATTGGGAATATTACGATAGGTGAATCCATATATCTTAGTATCCATTGTTTGAATTTTAATAAAATTTACTAATATGCATTATGTTACCTATCAGGTTACCTCATATATGATTTCTTTCTAGACTAAAGATAGGGCTTTGCATGTTGTTGATAGAACTGATCAACTACTAAATATTTTGTTGGCTATGAAATGTTTTCGATTTGAAAAATATACTCCAAATATTCTTCAAGAAAGCTTGTTGATGATGCTAGAAAAAATATTTTTATTTAAAAGAAAAACAAATCCATCAAATTAATCAAATTGGATTAAAAATATTCATATTTATAAAGGTAAGAAGGGAAATCCAAGTTGCCAAGAATCTTTGTTTTAAACTAGAATTTCTTGCATAGTTATGCCATTAAATTAAATAGAAAATGAATTAAATGACATTAGGTGGTGAAGGAGAGGTATCCTTTACCCACCGATTTCAACTCAGAATTGTTTTTCAAACTTTGAACAAATTCTCCTCTTTCCAAAGGATTATGATAGAGTTTTAGTTTATTCCCATTAGAAAGAAAAATGATTTCTTCCTCATCAATAGTCTTGATTCTTACTGCTCCATTTTTAAGAACAAACTCCCCAGATGAGTAAAAAAGAAACAAGCATTATATCAGACACCATGCCAATCATACTTGTGTAAAATGGAAACTGTTTTCATGAAGGGAAACACATCCTGGCCTTCGGTGTCTCAAAAATTCTCTGCAGCCGTCAATCTTGTAAGCCCAACACATGCACGAGCACCAAGTGGCTCATTCATTTGACCATATATAAGAGCACACTTTATTTCACCATGTATAACAAGAAAAGCATTAATTAGTAACTAGTCCTCTGACTATGTGTGCAAAGAACAACTCTTCAACAAATAAATGGGTAAATTAAGAGCGTGCATTGAAGGGTTTCAAATATGGTTATCCATTCATGACAAATTTCATACAAGAATATATAACAACATACATCACACACACAACCTCATCTCCATTTTCTACACAACATTGTAGAACATCCAAGGAATAATATGACCGCTAAGATTTAAGGGCGAGGAAGTGGAAGTTATACCCATCATAAATTAATCCACCTCTCGCCAAACTAAATTTGATCTAATTCACATCCAACCCCCTAAACCCCAATAGAACAAGTAGAGAGAGTCCTTTGTCATGGCGGGGTCAATGCCCATCTTGTATCACTGGATGTAATGATCGCTCAGATCCAGGTATGCCTAGTGGGTGAAGCTCGCCACATGGCTAAATACATATTATCCTCCTCTTCATCCTTGTCGTCCTCGACTTCTTCTTGCTCACATGAGGTTTGATAAGTCTCGCATTTTTTTTAGGCCATTCTGCTTCAACCATTATTAAAAGTTCTTGTATTCAAGCCCTTGTAATGCAAGTACAAAGCTTGTGAAATGGGCACACCCTTTTGCTACTATTGTGAAGAAGAACCCGTTTCTTTAGAAAATTGATCCTTTGCAAGTGCAAGTACAAGTTGGAAGGTGGGGAATTTGTACTTAGAGGGTTATTGTGAGGGATATTTCCAATAGCAATTTCTGGTGTTCAGTGGCTTTGAGCAGGCTGGGTTGTAGCCTTGCTACAACATTTAGGGTGCACGTATAGTATCTCGCATTGAAGCACAAACCAACAAATTTTTCAGTCGTCATGCTCATGGGATAGAATCCACGTGTCAAGTTGTTATTAAAAGTAAGACAACAAAAATTAGTGTCTTTGATTTTTAAATCTATCCAGCCCAACCCGCAGAAGAATACCTATCAACATAATTAATGCAACTTTAAAATAAATAATGAAAAATTTTAAATATAAAATAATATGTATTATTAAATATATAAAACAATGAGAAATGACCCTAAAGTTACAATATGTAGCAGCATTTTAAAATACACTACAAAAATATTCTCATTATTTTTTTTCAAATAATGAAATTTGTCGTAAAAAACCTATCATAACTCAGAATATTTCTATTTAAATATTTTAATGTATTGCAAGAGACATAACTCAGAATGTTCCTATTTAATGTAGTGTGTGTTGGAAGAGACATTTTGAATTTTTATTTAAATTATTCTCAAACATATGACAATGTAAGAAGTTCTTAATCAACTTTAATTTTCAGAAAAAAAAAACCTACACACGTTTTAAAAGTGGTTTGAAAACTTTAACTGAAACAAACCTGCAATAGTTTGTTTCAATTAAAGTTTTGTGTGCAATGAGATCATATTTCTGCTAAAAAAAATATGAATATTCGTTTAGTTTAAAATGCCAATATTTATTGGAGACATTTTATTTTCATTTATTGTACATCACCAAATACAAATTTCAATGGTGGAAAAATAATATAATGTAATGATAATAATACATATTTAGCATGTAATATATTTCTATAACACGTCTTATGTCCTAAAGAAGAGGAGAATACAATGAAACAAATTAGACGCCACTAAAGGACATTAGGGACATGACGTAAATATGTCTCAATATTTTACACAACAAATTAATAGAACAAATCTTGCACGCTTGTTATCACAGGCCTTTAAAGCTTACATTTATTTAAAGCTTAGTGACATGTGTCTCTATGAAATGTGCAGTGAGCACTGTGGCCACTTACCACTACTGTAATTATGAAGTGCTTTGATATTTTACCAGCTTGAATCAGCATATGTCTGAGAAAATATGGCGATATGGACCAAGGTTGTTCAACTAACCCCTTAAATAACCACTTTAATTTGAGGAGTCATGTTCTCTCCTTCTTGCAACTCTCACTGGTCCAAAAATGTTGCTACTCCAAGGGCTTTAAGGCGATAATAGATATGGCTAGCGAGACCTTTCTTCACATCAGGTTCGCGGTGATTTATGAAAACCTAATACACATAGCTGTTGGTATTGTCAGGTGAATGGGATGTGGAGGAGGATGCAGAGGTTGTAGTCCCCTAACTAGAAATAAAATGCCACGGAATTGATGCCAAAATATTGCCATAATTGTCCCTGATGTCTCTAAAATCGTCACATTCCACGATGAAATGCTTTTCCTATTCCACTGCCCAGAAGTGAAAAAAGTACACACCCATTCTTCCTTTGCTTCTTTAGGTCTCTTCCACCATCCCTGTTGGGTGTTGGTTTTGTACATTTTTCCTACACTTATCTTCCTTATTTTTCTTTATAACTATAACCAATGGGAGTATCTTTTACCCCTTTTTCCTACCTTTTTACCCTAACTAGTGTTGTTTCACCTCACTTTCGTTACTTTGTCAATTCACCAATTATTATGATCTATTATACCTTTTTATGACTAATTGATAGTGAATGTTTGGAAAAGGTCGATGGTATTTGTGTTGTCCTTTCAGATTTCATTTGTAGCACCAAAGATCTTGGACACGGAATTCACAGGAGTAGTTCGGATAGTGTTGTTACAACAAAGCAATGTTGTTACACCTTGTTGTTACAGACCCGCCATCAACTGCTGATACGCTCTACTGTTACAGACTCGTTGGAAAACTACTATTACAGTTGTACGGCTGACTGCTCTTTTCTCTATTGTTGTTGATCTGTCCTTTTGCGATTGCACTATAGCTGTGCTTTTGTTATGATAGTTGTAGGAGTTGTTAACATTGTATTTTTGGGATAACAGCCTAAGGACAGTTCTGATTGTAATCTTTTAATTTCTAATCAAAACTTTATTAGGGAGTGGTTATAACTATATGAGTTCTATTTTGATCAACATGATAATAGTAAGATTCTCATGACTGGTCTATTCTTGGATTTTCTGATGTAACCACTATATATCTCTCGACCCTAGAGGTCGAGAGGTTAGTGAAGAACAACGTTGGTTTTCATTTGTAATTGTGTTTAGATTAATACAGATCATATTGTCATTGTTGTTACATGTGTGATTATATTTATTTTTGATTAAAGTTCCTTCTCTACCTGCGCCCTGCTAGGGAGGAAGGGCCCTCCTTCTTAGCAGGGATTGCAGTGATTATAGTAGTTGTGTGTGTACGTAATTGGATTTCAGTTTATGTATCGTTAGAGTGTTGTTGTTGCTGTTCAGCTGAGAATATGTCTGCTTCGATTTCCTACTTTATATGATGTTACACATATGTTAATAGAGACACCAGCTGGGTATTTATTGTGTGGCGAGCTAAGCATATTAATTGAAGTGTGATTTCAATCTTGTGGATTCTTTTATTTCTACATGAGTGATTTATTTCCAGCATTTTACTTTAGCAATGATTTCTTTTCTTTAATATTACTTCTGGTTGGTGTATCAGCACAGATAGTGCTACTATCATTGGAATAAAAAGACGTCCCTGGGTTGATAATTAAATGTGTGTTGTTCAGTCATTTAATAAGTAATTTATATAGTCCAACATTTTGGCACCGTTGCCGAGGATGGCAGTGACGATCCAATCAATCAGAGTTGTTTCTAAGAAGTTCAATTTTCGTGTGTTTTTATAGAGTGTCTCCAACAACACAATTGTTGGGTTGTAATACGAGAGGTAAGAACCTGTGTATCGCTCTAACAGGCTTGAGCGGGCTCACCAATTTCTTGTTGGGACACTTAGGAATTGAATTTTGGGTGTTGCTTTTTAGGGTGCCTTCAGCTACACAGTCGTTGGGTGGTAAGACGAGAGGTAAGAACCTGCACATCGCTCTAACAAGCTTGAGCGGGCTTACTACTGTAGAAACTAAAGCACTTATAGGATGAATTGATACGCATAGGGCCCATGTGTGCCGTTAGGACAATATCAACATCTACAAACACCCTCCACTCTACTAACTACAAGAAAAATGGGTCGTAAGAAGGAAAAGAAGAGCACAGATTTGGGAAGGAAAATATTATTTGGAGATCTGATTTCAAGGGCAGAGAAGGAACAATCCACATCATACCGAGATAATAGGAAGACAGGACCATAGAAAGAAGCTACCATATCAAGGCCTGGACCATCTCTGTCTTCAGTAGCTGGACCTCACCATCCTTCAAACATCATATCCACTCCTGATATCAAAACTCCAGATTCAAAATAGCAGTGGAGAATTATTGATCAGGATTTTAGAATTGAAGGAAATGGAGAGACCAGTCAGGATCATTAGGAACCTGAGGAATAGCAGTTATTTGATCATCAATTGGACGCTTGTAGTGTTGTTAAACAATTGATCCTGGAATAACCTAATCCTTCTATCTGTCAATCTCCAGTAAACTTTTAGGTTGGTTCATCATATCAGGAAGAATCAGCCATGGGGGATGAGAATGTTAAATCAGATAGCTCTGTTACTTTTGATTTCCCAATAGTAGTAACACGGAACGAGGCTCCTATAAAGAACATCCCTTTATCATCCCTACCATCCTTTCAAGGGATGGCTGTTGAAGATCCTGATACCTTTATGTTCGAGTTCGATGTGCTGTGTAGAGGTCATGACTATACTTTAGACGCCCATAAGATGAAATTATTTCCTGCTACTTTGAAGGGAGCAACATTAAGATGGTTCATGAGATTGGGTGTTGGCACAATTCAAACATGGAATGATATGAGAGAAGCCTTCCTCTTTAAGTATCAGGACTATTGCCAAACCATGGATTTGAAGGATGAAATTTTTAGAATTGCATAGAAGGAGGAAGAGAGCCTGGAAGACTACGTGGAGTGATTCCACTACAATTTACAAAGGTCTAAGTTCAGTAACTTAGATCTGGAGATTCTAAAGCCAATATTATTAATAGGTTTAAGAGAGGATTGTCTGGAACATTTGAATATAATAGGAAAATGAGACATATTGCAAGAAACATTTGATGAGATAATGAAGCTTTGCCTATGTAGCTCAAGAGGATCGGTCAAAGGGAAAGTTTCAGTTCGGGACCCTTCACTTAGGATACAAAAGTCCACAAGTGGAGGAGTAACCAAAGCAAATATCAGGAACTTATTCGAGGATTTTAAAACCGATCTCCTTAGCACTCTCTCTACCTAGATCACCTATAGTGCACATTAAGAAGAGCCCTGTGTGACGGCCTTAGCGTATTGTCCCCATTAAAAGAAGCATTTGGAAATAGAATGTGGTTGAATAGTGTCATCTGTGCAGCATCGCCAGGTTGGCACACTCTACAAATCGAGTGTCTGAGTTACTTTTGGACTTAGGCAGTTCTCCCAAAATCCATTTGAGGATATTCAATATTCTTATTTTATTAGATAAGAGACCATGGATACATTCCTGTCTTTCTTCTTTATCTCGCCATAATAATCTTTTATAATAGTCAAAAAGCCTTGGCGATATCTCCTCCTTCCATAACACAATTTCTTCCCTACTGAACAGTGGCCAACTCCTCTGGCAAATGTCTTTGACCACAGACCCAATCCTTGGGACAATAGAGGTAATAGCCAGGTCAGATTACCCTCTAATTCCAATACAATAGCAACAATTACAACTGCCTTCTATTCAAAATCCTACACCTTCTATCCGACCCCAATTACCTGTACAACCTAACCCCAATCCAAATAATAAGGCAGCTCAGAGCATGGATGCTCTAGTTACCCTCTAGAATTAACTTATCACTCCTATTGGACTTAATTAGGTTCAGCTTCGATTAGGGAAAGTAATCAGATCTGGACACACTCCCATTATTGTCGAATAAAGTGAATCACCCAAGAAGGATATTGATGATTTTGAAATTTGTGTTACATATGTAACAGTGATGCAACACCGCTTTTACACCGTAACAACCCGGGAGGAAAGTCTGTTGTTCTAGGGGCCTGTCAGGAAGTAAGGCTGGCACACCTGTGGAAGCTGACCCTACTGTTAGCATTCAGAATCCCCCATATCCTCAATGATTAACTGGAACTAGGTCGACCTTACAAACTAAATCTAAATTCCTTAAGGAACTGCAAAATTTATATGTACAAATTCTGTTGTTACAAGCTCTTAAAAAAGTGCCTATCTATGCTAAAACAGTGAGGGATCTATGCATTAAAAGACCTGGGAGGAAACCTAAGAACCCTGCTGCTATCCATGTCTTGGGAAAATTGTCGGATCTTATGATTGACCAGCCTTTGTCGACTGAGTATTATGATCTAGGGAATCCCACAGTGAATGTCCATATTGAAAATCATCCTATAACCAATACCTTGATTGATCTAGGGGCAACTATTAATGTTATGACTAAGGACTGCTTCATCTCTCTAGGACTTCATGGACTTAAACCTACACCTACAATGCTTGAACTAGCAGATAGGTCTTGTGTTAAGCCCAAAGGAATGATTGAAGATGTGGTTATCACTGTGGCCTCCTGGAACTACCTGGCTGACTTTCTCATTTTACAAACCAAATCTAATCTAGGGGATCATCCTTTAATCTTGGGAAGACCGTGGCTAGCCATTGCAGATGCATATATCAGATGTAGGTCTAGATCTATGGTGATCTTAGATGGACAGGCCACTCATAACCTGAATCTTTATCCCCCAACAAAACCTCAGATGGATTTGAATAGTCCTTGGTGGGATGAATTTGCACCTGAATCTGATCTTTCCCTACCTCTTCTCACGCTTGGAAAAGCACAATACTTTAAGGACAAAACATAGGACGATATTATTAATGGTTTTATCATTAATCCATTCCCTATTGCCTCCATTAGAGATTTGGGAGAAGAAGGTGAGGAAGATGATGTAATTATTGAACATTTGAAAGCAACTCCACTCACTATCAGTAGTCCCGTTGAAATCGAACCTAGAAAACTTTTAAACATCAATCCTAACCTGACTACTAAACAAAACATATTGTTGGTATAGCTATTACAGAAACACAAAAATGCATTTGCATGGGACTATACCGATATGAAAGGAATCCATCCTACCCTATGCACTCACCGCATTTACCTTAAAGAAGATTTCAAACCTGTTAGACAACCTCAGCGACGAATGAACCCCGCACTTAAGAAGATAGTAAAGGAATAATTGCAAAAACTCCTTAATGCTAATTTCATATACCTTATTTCTAATAGTCAGTGGGTGTCTTCGCTTGTCATAGTTCTAAAGAAGAATGGAAAATGGAGGGTTTGTGTTGACTATAGAGAACTTAACAAGGCCACTCAAAAGGATCATTTTCCCTTACCATTTATTGATCAAGTCTTGGACACTCTTTTTGGAAAAAAATTCTTTTCATTTCTAGATGGGTTTAGTGGCTATAATCAAATACGAATTTCTCCAGAAGATCAAGACAAGACAGCCTTTACTTTTCCATGGGGTACCTTTGCGTATAGAGTCCTTCCTTTTGGTCTCTACAATGCACCTGCAACCTTTCAAAGGGAAATATTAGGTATTTTTTTTGATCTTTTGAATGATTGTCTTGAAATATTTATGTATGATTTTACATCCTATAGGGATGCCTTTGAGACAACATTAGCTAACTTGGAAAAAGTGTTGGAACGTTGTGAGCAAACTAATGTTGCTCTGAGCACGGAAAATGCCACATGATGATGACCGGCGAAATTGTGCTGGGACATTTCATTTCAGCAGATGGAATCAAGGTAGATACTGCAAAAATAGAGGTAATCTTGAAACTCCCGACCCCTAAGACTCCGAAACAGGTACGTAGTTTTTTGGGACATGCGAGATATTGTAGGAGGTTTATAGAGAATTTTTTAAAGATTTCATCTCCTTTATTTTCATTACTGATGAAAGATGCGGAATTTATGTGGATAGAAAAGTGTGAGAAAGCCTTTTTGAAGTTGAAGAACTGTGTAACAGCAGCATCTGTTTTACGAGGACCAAACTGGAAATTTCCATTTCATATAACTACAGGTGCATGTGACATGGTTGTAGGTGTTGTTTTGGGGTAGCTGGAGGATAATACGCCTTATGCCATTTATTACATCAGCAAGAACTTGACTCCAATAGTACTTAACTACACCGTTACTAAGAAAGAATTCCAAGAAGTAGTGCATGCTATCAACAAATTTCGGCACTACATCATCAGGTACCAAGTATTTGTACACACTAACCATGCTGCAATTCGATTTTTAATGAACAAACCTGTTACTAATGGTAGAGTTACATGATGGTTATTGTTGTTACAAGAATTTGATATTACTATTTCAGATAAACCTAGAAAAGATAATGTAGTTGTTGATTTTCTTTCTAGATTAACTATAAGTGATGACTGCACTGCTACTAAGGATTCTTTTCCAGATGAGTATCTTTTTTCCATTTCTACTCACTCACCATGGTATGTAGATATAGCCAATTATCTTGTTGCAGTAAAATTCCCATATCATTTTTATTCCAAGGAAAGAAGGAGGATTATACAACAGAGTGCTACCTACTCCTGGATAGAAGGTAATATCTATTACACCAGGCCATATTTCCAGATTAGGTGATATGTTAGAGAAGATGAAGTATTTGAGATCCTAAAGGCTTGTCATGAGGAACCTTGTGGGGGACACTTCATTGACAAGAGGACAGGACATAAAGTACTCTCAATAGGTTACTACTAGTCAACTAAATTCCAGGAGGCCAAGAAGTTTGTGAAAGAATGTGATAGTTGTCAAAGGATGGGCCAGCCTCTAAAATCAGATGAGATGTCGTTACAACCTCAGATAGTAATAGAACCATTCGAGAAATGGGCCCTAGACTTTGTGGGGCCAATTAATACTTCATCACAGCAAAAAGCATACATATTGATGTGCATCGATTATGTCACAAAATTGGTTGAAGCAAGGGCACTAACTAGAGCAACAGAGCAGGTTATTTTAGACTTCCTGTTTCAAGATATTTTTGTTCGTTTTGGGATACCCAAAGAGATAGTGACAGATGGGGGTCCTCAGTTCACATCTCATTTGATCAGGAAGTTGGTTGAGAAGTATGGAATCCATCATAGAATCACCACACCCTATCATCCACAAGAAAATGGGCAAGTAGAAAGCATCGATAAATTCATTGATGGAATCTTGACAAAGACAGTAGCTAGCCACCAAAGAAACTAGGCTGAGAAACTTCTAGAGGTATTGTGGGCTTACAGGACAACATGGAGGAATACTATAGGCTTCTCACCATATGAATTGGTGTATGGTAAGAATCCATTATTTCCCATAGAGTTTGAAATAAAGACATTAAGAACAACATTGCAGGTCAATCTGGATTTGAGTACAACACAGACTCAAAGATTGAACCAACTCAATGAATTGGAAGAGAAACGGTGGGCTGCCATTCAACAGAAAAAAATAGTCTAGTAGCAAAGAGCCAGATGGCATGATGGGTTTATTAAGAAGAAAAATTTCCAGAAAGGAGATTGGGCTCTTTTGTATGATTCAAGGTTCAAAGATTTCAAAGGCAAACTCTGCACCAAATGGCTAGGTCCTTACGAAGTGGATATGGTCTTTGACAATGGGACTGTACAATTGGTTACTATTTACTGTGTTAAGACACCGTTACTGGTTAATGGGCACCGCCTAAAGTTATTTCATCAACCTGCTTCGAAGGGATCATTTATCAACATTATCACGGACTCTGATCTTCATGTTACAACAGCAGGGGAAAATTCCCCTATGCAGCCTTAAAAGTTGAAATTATAATAAGTGCAGTAGTTGAAAACCACCTTTGTGGAAGTTATTACACCTGTTTAAAAAAATAAATAAATAAAAATAACAAAAATAAATCTAACTGTGAAATCACTTTCCGGGGCGTAGTCAGACAACCAGTAACAGTTGAAAACCACTCTCCTGGTTGTTGTTACACCCATGTTTTTATCACTGTAATATCATCTTCCCTTCCTGATCCATGTCATAGGATGATGGTATTCATGTAATTCCTTTTTATGTACCATTTTTTTTCTTCTGATTATTATGTTTTTCTGAGAATAATCTAAAAGATTTCTTGGCCGTTACACATCTAACAGCCGATAGCCACGAATACTGTTCTATGTAATTCATTTCATAAACAACAATAACTATACTGGCTAAACCCAAAATCATGAGCGTTGCAAGCAGGACGCCATCAACTCAAGTCTTTTTCCAACGTCACTTCAGGTATGTCATTAAAAAGGTAAATGATTGTCATTGATGATTCGGTGATTAATTGGCAAAGTAATTATGGCATTTCTGTGACGGCCATGGGCGGCTATCACAATTAAAGTGGGGGAGAGGATATGACTTGAAATCATTGCAAAAAGGTTGTAATCATAAATATCTATTAAATTCACATGCACCTAATCAATAATAGAATTGCTAATGATGACCGAATTTGGTTTGAAAAGAGCATGTGTACGAAATCCCATCAAATTCCATAATAAGCCATTTATGAGTATTAGTGTAGGGTACGATTTGGTAAATCCTTGAAATTCATCACCTTTCATCAACCTCCTTCCAAAACCTTGCATTATCATTTGTAAACTCGTTAATTGAGATAATCAGAGGTGTCGAGTAGCAGCTAGTTCAGAGACACAGTAATGTTGTAGCAGGATTGAACAGCAAAGAAGTGAACTTAGAAACTCAGTGATATTACAGTGTTTTCGGACATTAAGAAGAAAATTTAGAAACAAACAACAAAAATGGGTGGAGCAGTGGTCAGGCATGATCCAGACTCTATGGATGCTCTATAGAATTGCCTAAAGGCTTACCATATATTCAGAGATGCTAGATGGGTTGAGTTTTTCCAAAAGCTTGAAGGCTCGAACGAGGCCGTGGCAATTGAATTTGCTTAGAACTTGAACAATAATCAAACCCGACTAAGAGGCATGCAAATGGAGGTGACTGAAGAGGTAATTTCCAAGGTAAATTCATTACCAGTTGAAGGGTGGAGGTGGTTTAATATAAAAATAAACAATCCCACCTTGAAAGAGGATTTCCTAGTAGGAGAAGAGAAATTGGAGAAGAAAGGAAGGGGAATTGACATATTGTCACTTCCTCACCCTTGGGAAGACGTTGCCCTGGGTTTGATCAAATATATCACTTGCAGAGGGAGATCGACGATAGTGTTCAACTATCACTTTCCTTTGCTGAACCACCTTCGACATCAACAAAGAATCAATCTTCCATTCTATTTGCTTTGGAACATCAAACACATGGCAGCAATAGTAAAAATAGCAACACACCCGGAGGCATGCATGACTAATCATGAACTTATTAAGCTCATTGTGCTGGATTCCCTAGGCTAGCAAGGAAAAACTTGGGAAGAATTCAAGAGGAAAAGACCAAGGACAAGCCAAGGGAAACAAACCACGACCTCAGGAGAAAGTCAGATAGAGGAAGAGATCCAGACTCGGCCTGTTGGAGTTAGAATTGGTAAGAAGCCTATTGAAGAACCAATTGGGGACAGAAGACTGAAACAGAGAGTGAAGGTTAGCATACTTGCAGAACCCTTGCCTACGGTCGAGAAGCATATGGAAGAAAAAGTTTTAGAAGAAGAAGGCAACCTTCCTCATCAGGTAAGGATGAACCCAATGCCTTGTGTTTAGAAATTGAAAAATTAAGATAAGAAAATGAGGAATTGAACTGGAAATTATCTGAGGGAAGTGAAATTATGGTGTCAGTATGCATGACATGTTTTCAAAACTTAACAGCAGTGGGATATAATTCCCGTGGAGAGAATATCAGCCCAATGGAAGTAGAAATAGAACAACAGGAGACTGTTACACAAGAACCCGATGATGATACTGCTATTACACAAGAACCAATAGTTAAAGCAGAGCCTCCTATTATAATTGAATTAGAAGCCGACCCACAAGAACCTGTGGAGGCCACTCCTATTGTAGAAGAAACAACAGTGGACACAGAGGCGATTTTTGGTAAAAACAAAGGGGCTGACACACAAGAACCCACCAAAGAGGCTGTTGTTACATAAGAACCAGCAGCAGAGGTGGAACAACCCCATGAAACAGAGGCTGGTACACCTATTTTTGATACAGATATTGAATCTAGGAGAATTCCAAGTCCCACCTTAGGATGGAACTCTGAGAAACTCCTATTAATTTCTGAGTTACAAAATGGAAGCAAGAAGCAATCTCCCTTCAGGATGGGATTATTTCGCTAAAGGAACATCAAAGAGAAATAGACACTTTACATGAAATATGGATGGAAGCAGAATTGAAGAAAAAGTGGGAGAACTACAAGAAGAAAGTAGCTCTAAAGAAACAAGAAGAAAAGATGCTGCTGTTACAGGATCAGATTCAAGACCTCACCATAGATAAACAGAAACTTCGTGATCTCGCCCTCAACTTGCTAGGTTGTAGGCGACCTTCTCCACCATATCCTATTTTTCTATGGGAACGTTACTTCTTGTTTCAATTGAAAGCCATTATGGAGGGAAGACCTTATCTATATTCCACCACTAGTACATTTCTGGATATTTTTCGTTCCTCAGATTTTGATGAGCAAAGTTTACTGTGTGAATTTTTTTTACACAACATTATTTGTGAACATGTGAGTATGCAGATGATTGTGACAGTATTCTCTTATATGGGAGATCTTCAATTAAGGGCTTTTGTATCCTTCATGAGGAATTAAATTGAATGGCATCTGGCCATTAAATCCATGGAGACTAATGAGGAGAAGAAAGCATAGTGGGTTCGGGCAGAACCAGGACGGGTTGCTGAGTTGAGACGAGAATTCAGGAGAATGTTGAGTACCCCTGGGATTAAAGAACTAGTTGCCATGTATCAAAGAAGAATTTTGAATTTTTTCCTCAATCAGTTCGCAATGATGAAGAGACGAGCTTTGACAGGGTGTTTAAAACACACAGAAGCTAGCAGTGCTGAGTTATTGAAGGGAGATCCATTCTCATTCCATAATTTTATGGTGGATGTTACACATGTACTAGCCTACGCATAGATTGTACAATCTCTTGGAGCTTTGTGGTTGGGATTGAAGTTCATATTTCCCTTGATCTAGCTGCCCATTGAGGAGTACCAAATCAATTATGAATTAAGCAAGTATGAGTCAGAATCCCGGGTACGGAAGTTGATGGGAAATCAGGGATACAAGTCTGCAGACGAGGACACAACTGGTGCTTATGACCTCACCGACCTGCACCTAAGATATTCCCATGAGAGATGAGTTTGCATGAGGACATGCAAGTATTTCAGTTGGGGGGAGATGTTGGGTGTTGGTTTTGTACATTTTTCCTAAATTATCTTCCTTATTTTTCTTTATAACTATAACCAATGGGAGTATATTTTCCCCTTTTTACTACCTTTTTACCCTAACTAGTGTTGTTTCACCTTGCTTTCATTACTTTTCCAAATCACCAATTATTATGATCTATTATACCTTTTTATGACTAATTGATGGTGAATGTTTGGAAAACGTCAATGGTCTTTGTGTTGTCTTTTCAGATGTCATTTGTAGAACCAAATATCTTGGACACAGAATTCACAAGAGCAGTTCAGATAGTGTTGTTACAGCAAAGCAATGTGGTTACACCTTGTTGTTACAGACTCGCCAGCAACTCCTGATACGCTCTATTGTTACAGACTCGTTAGAAAATTGTTGTTACAGTTGTATGGTTGACTGCTCTTGAATCTATTGTTGTTGATCTATCCTTTGGAAGTTGCACTACAACTATGTTTTTGTTATGATAGCTGTAGGAGTTTTTAACATTGTATTTTTGGGATAACACCCTAAGGGCAGTTCTGATTGTAATATTTTAATTTCTAATCAGAAATTTATTAGGGAGTGGTTATAACTGTGAGTTCTATTTTGATCAGCATGTGAATCGTAAGATTCTCATGACTGATCTATTCCTGGATTTTATGATGTAACCACTATATATCTCTCGGCCCTAGAGGTCGAGAGGTTAGTGAAGAACAACGTTGTTTTGCCTTTGTAATTATGTTTATATTAATACATATCATATTGTCATTGTTGTTACATGTGTGACTTTATTTAGTTACGGTTAAAGTTCCTTCTCTACCTACGCCCTGTTAGGGAGGAAGGGCCCTCCTTCTTAGCAGGGATTGTAGTGATTATAGTAGCTGTGTGTGTATGTAATTGTATTTCAGTTTATGTATCATTAGAGTGATGTTGTTGTTGTTCAACTGAGAATATATCTGAGTCGATTTCCATACTTTATATGCTGTTACACATATGTTAATGGAGACACCAGCAGGGTAATTATTGTGTGGCGAGCTAAACAGATCAATTGAAGTGTGATTTCAATCTTGTGGATTCTTTTATTTTCTGCATGAGTGATTTATTTCTAGCATTTTACTTCAGCAATGATTTCTTTTTTTTATATATATGTTCATTCATTTAATAAGTGATTTATATAGTCCAACAGTCTTGTTTCACACCGAAGTTGACATGAGTTAGTTCTTCATTAAGCAATAAAAATCTTTGCTCTCTGCGGAATGCTAGCTCCAATGTATTCTTTTTGTTGGAGATCACAAGCGGGGTTGAATTCCTGAACATAGTACTTATTCTTTCTACCAAACTCTTTTCCCCATATACATTAATGGAACTTCTCCATAATAAAAATTTTTAACTCCTTTCTATTTGTGGGACATGCATTGAGGTAAATATTCCATTTTTGCATCCATTTGTTTTTTTGTCTCATCCATGATTTATTTTTTCACTCATGCATTCATTGAATATAACTTGCGGCCATCTACCTCCTCCGATTTGCTCAATTATTTTTAGATACCTTATAAGACGCACCATAGCAATTGCTTCAATGTGATCTTCTCTTGCTTCACTCAAGATTATCTTATCAGGAACCGAACCTTTTATTTTGAACTTGCTCATGATCAATCATTTTTAGATTTTCTCAATTTGTTTCCATTTTGAAATAGGGATGTTGTTAGCCCATAGTTCACACCCATATAATATCACTGGACAAACTAGGAGTCTAAAAATCACTTTAATCATTTTCCAATCCCATAACTTTGTCTCTCTACATCTATTTTTAAGTGCATATAATGCTTTCCACCCTCCTAAAATTATTTTCTTTCTGCAATCCTCCCAATTAAGCTTCTTGTTGAAATCGATCTCTAGGCACTTGTATTCATTTATTTCTTCAAGAATGTTGCCTTTAAAGAAGAATGTATGCTCGCTTTGCTTCCTTTTATTACACAAAATAATTATTTTAGTCTTACTATTATTAACTTGCATCCTCACTACTTTACAAAAATGCTCAAGGGCATATAGGTGTATCTGCAATCCATAGGCCAATTTAGAAGCCAATACAAGATCATCAGCATATAGAAGAAGCTTTATCACAAACTCCCCTAACCAAACACCATCCCCACCTTGCAAATTTAGCCACTCTTCCAATTTGTCAATATATAAACCAAAAAGGGTAGGGGATAAATGGAAACCTTGCTTGACTCTGATGTCACTTCTAAAATTTTTTGAAATGCCTGCTAAAGTTCTAATTTTGACTTTCACCTCTTCATAAAGCTTATGGACAAAAGCTCTATATTGCAAAGGAATTTCAATTTCTTCAATTCTACGCCACAAATTATCTCTAGGGGTAGTGTCAAATGCCTTGTTAAAGTCAAAAAAGCAGCAAAATACTTCTTCTTTGTCCCCCCAAACCTTTTCGACAATGTGTCTCAACATGATACCATGATCTATTGTACAACGCTTCAGCCTAAAACTCGCTTTCCCTTTTTCCCTCTTTTATTTTATTTTTCCCACTTGCTGATTCTATTTTATACCATGCCACTGAAAATATTTGCAAACAAAGGATTGATCATAATGGTTCTATAGCTAGAAGGATTATTAATGTATCCACTTTTAAAAAGGGGTATTGCTAGAATAGTGGTCCAATCCCTTGGTAATCCTTTCTGGTTGAATATTTCCATGATGTGTGGTGCTAGAATGTTCATTCCCCACTTTAGATATTCTTCTTGAAGTTCAACAAAGTCCTTTGCCTTCCCTGTTTTCAACTTTTTAATTCCTTACTCCACCTCCTGTAATGTGAAAATCTTTGTATTTTTGTTGATCCCAAGAGGATGCTCATCCTCTATTTCTTTTTCATAGAGTTGTCTTGTATAGTCAAACCATTGGTTGGCTATAATATTATTTTCAATTTTCTTGTTCCTAGGTTAAAGTTCCTACCAATTTTTTTTTGGGTTATTCTTGCTTAGATATATCAACTCTTCTCGCCTTGTTTGCATGAACTCATCTTTTTTCCTTTTCAAAATTTTCTTATATAATTTTACATTCATCTTCTCCTCGCCTTCCTTTTTCAAGGTCCTCCTTGCCATTTTTCATTCCTCATCAACCCACACATTCACAGGAAAACAATTTTATTCTAATTTCCTTTTTTTTTTCTTTTGCACTTCTCAAGTGCACCCTGAATTATATTTGTTAGCTCATTAATATTGATGCTTTGGGGACCAATTTTCTCCTTTTGAATTGATCTCTCCAGCATTTTTTTGAAGATAGTGCAATTTTCTTGTGTTAGAATTATTTTGTCCCTTGATGTCAATTGTCGAGAACCTTGAGTTTTCCTCCTATTATGTCTTTCTTCTAACAAAGATAGCTTTATATAAATTGGTTTATGATATTATTTTAAGTCCCAAATATGCTATTCAATATTAAATTCACCTATCCTATCTATTAATCTTTTTGAATAAATAGCATAGTCAACGACACTTGCCCCATTGTATGTGTTGCATGTGAAGTTCCTAGACTTTTACTCTCTATCTAGACCATTGCAGATGATTAAGTTGAAAGCACCACACAACATAAGAAACTCCTCTCCAAAATCATTAATAAATTTTCTATCTTCTGAACATTTCAACCATCGAGAACTCTCCTCTTTAATGAGCCAAATGGGGTTGTGATCCTCTTTGCAACAAAGAATATTATCTTTTTGATTTTTTGTTCTAGCATTGAAATATCCCACTAAAAGAAATTCTCCCCATTGAGAATATGTGAAAATATGTTGCTTTAAAGTTGCATACAGATCTTTGTTGTCCAACCCATTATTTTTTAAGTTTTTGATACCCGAGGCACAAAATAGCATGCTATAATTCTTATGTGGTTCTCATTCTCTAATATTTTTAACAATAAATTTTGTTTATTTGCATCTTCTTTCACTAACTAAATGTCATGACCTTATTTTTCTTTCACTAAAACCAGTATATCTTCGTACCCTATTCCATTTTCTGTTGCCTCGTTCCAAACTGCTAACTTCAAATAACCGTCAAACATAGGAGTTTTGCAACCATCATGTTCATGAATTTATATGAGAAAAATTATGTATCTACCTTCTGTAATAGGCCCTATCATAGGTCCCCTCCTCCAAAGGTAACCTCTATAGTTCCAAGAAACTAGACTTGGGTAGACCTGGGTAGGATTTGATTGCCACGCGGTTTGGCACACAAGATTGAAATTTGAGTCTTCACCCCTTTTCATCCATGTTGATCTTTTTGTTTTCCTCCCTATTAGAGAATTACCTATTTTTTCTTTACTGTCATCTTTTTGTCCTGTTTTTCCATGAGGCCCAAACACTACAATAACCTTTGTAGCATTGTACAACCATGCTCTTTTCCATTCGTTTCTTGCTACTCTAACTTTCTCTACTTCTTCTATTCTCTCTTCTTGTTGTTTGTTAGTTAAATATTCATCGAGGAAGAAGTGTGAGCCTTTCAAGAGTTTCCTTTTGTTTAAGGGATTTCTTTTTAGAAGAAACAAGTGGAAGAAAATAATGCCCTAACAAAAAGGAAAATTTGAAAGGAATTAATGTCGTAATGTTGAAGGAAGTAATGTCGTAATGTGAACAGTGGAAGAATGAAGTTCTGCAAATTTCCATCTATCAGAGCGTTATTGAGTATCTCCACCTTAGCAAAGATGTTTTTATTTCCCTACCAAAATCTCTTAACCATCATTAATAAGTGGAAGTCGGCATCCATCACTGGTAAGTGCGACTAATAATTTATAACATAAAGAAACAACAAGTGGGAGTCAAAGTCCATGCCAGAAAGCCACCGATATGATCACTTGGTTGGGACCCTTAAAACATGGTATCCACCGACTTAAGAAGAAGTGGAAGTTGACATCCACAATTAGAAAGTGGGACGTCTTATAAATTGTAGCAACAACAAGTGGGAATAAAACCTCATGCCCGATAATTTCTTGGTTTTAGACATTTAAGCATCTCCTGTCAACCACATTTTTTATCTCTTCCAATTGAGGACGCATCAGGTGTGGTTCTTTATGTTTCTTTGATTTTAACCCGACCTTATGCTTCGAGTTGTTCAATTCATTATGCAAAGCACTTGGTCAACTTATTTTATTTTTGGATGATTCATTTTGTTTTGATTGCGACCAGACATTTGGTTTTCACATTCTTCATGCTAAATAGTTGGCATCGATGGTTCACATTGTTAGATACCATAATCATCAAAATATTTCAAAACAAAATTTGAGCTACTTGTGTTACAATTCCTTTGATTGCATATTAGGAGGATGATGTGATTTTTTCTTTCTGTCCTCCTCCATTTATCATTACATGACTTCTATGAAGTTTTTAGGTGTATTCTATTATCCCCTTATATGTTTATTTATTGGACTATTTTCCCAAGGAAAAATAAAACTTTTTATCAGCAAAATAAAAAGTTACATAGTATTTGCAAAAAAAAAATTGTAGTGGTGATAAGGCTTCCCAAAAAACTGGAAATATGTCACAACATACAAAACAGAGAAAAGGAATATGCTCAAACAAAAACCATAATGTCAACAATGCTATCCCAAAAAACCAGGGCCTCCCCTCAGGGGGAAAACAACCCAAGAACAAAAATAAACCCAACTATGCAAAGTAGCAAAACAATTTATGTTACAAAAACATATACACAATTGAAAATATAAATATAACCAACTCATAACATAACAACTTATATAAAACAAAAAAATGGTATCTCAACACCATAAACCCGACTAGTAAGAAAAATGCAGTTGATCCGACACACAGATTGCTCCATCAAATTGTTCGATTGTCCTCCAAGTTCCCATAATATACTGTAAACCCTCCTTAGAAAGGAGGTTCGTTGTGTTGTTTTGTTCCCTGTATATATGTCAAAAATATATATGATCATAAGAACTTTTGATTTGTAATATTTATTCCAATATTGGAATCAAAATATGATTTTGACATCTCGGCAAGCAGTTGAACCAACTAACAACATTCATAGAGTCACCAAAATTTGAACAGAACCAACTCCTAGTTGTTTCATCCAACACTATAGGATCTTAAGTGAAAGTAACTCTACATAGTTATTGCATCCTGTGCCAAGACCCACTGAATATTTAATAAATTTGTTCTCATCAAGGAAAATAAACAAACTAGCCCCACATCTATCATCAACAACAAAAACTCCATCAAAGTATGACTGGGGAATGCCAAGCTTGATCATCTCTTCCTTAATATTCCTTTGAGGATGGGGTTTTGAAGGAGGCGGTATAAGAGCAAATATCGAAGAGCATTCAACAACAATCGGGTAAGAGGAAGTTGTGTTCATTTATTTGACTTATCATCTCCCTCAATAGTATTGTTTTTTTTACTACATTTGAACTACAAATTTATAATTTATACATATTTTTTTGATTTAATTATGTATTAATTTTGTAAGGCCCTTGACAATCAACTATTATCTTTTATAATTTCAGAATGGCTATTAATTAAAATGTCGTTGTTAAAAATAACAAAATAAATTGTAAATGTTGTAAAATTATGATTATGCGTGTTTTTATTTATTTTAGGAAAGTAATAATGAAATTAACAAGTTCACTTTCAATGTTTCTTAAACACCATACACATCATTCATTGTAGGTACTCAAGACTTTCCGAATATGCAGACGATTCATTCTAGGTACTCAAGACTTTCAGAAGATCACATGATTTTTGGGTGATCTGAGTATGAATGTTAATTTTGTTGTGTTAATTTCATCTTAAAATTTAAATTTTTTTTACTGATGTCATGCTTGATGTACATAGTTTTCCTTGGTACTTATGTGTGTCAAAAAAGTAAATTAACTGAGTTTTATGAGTGAATTCAAGAGCATAAAGTATAAAAATCAAATGTTGAATAACAAAAAAATACATAGAAAACCATCACAACTGATCCATCAACGTAGAGTTTTGATGAAGGAGTTCACCCCTCATAGGCTACATCTCCTTGGTCCAGATTCCATGGCTTGGGAATTTGTATTAGTTCAATAGTGCAAAATTTGCTTGTTACATGCATCAAATTCTCCTGAAACATACTCCAATGAGTTCAGAATGTCAAAATCTATCAAAAATGACTATTCATTCACTCAAATTGGCCTTCAGCTAATCTAGGCATGGCCTTCCCTCCTAGTGGCCCTTGGCTTCCTTTTTCTTCAAAGTGACAAAAACACCTATATAATTTCCCCTCTACCTCTGCAACATGTCAATGTGTTCATAACATGCCAATATACTATAAATTTCCTAAGCCAAAATTGATCGAAAATTGCTCAAGGTATGGCTCATTCAATTTTTCCCTAGAATTCTACTCCAAATCTGGAGAAGACTCCAGATAATTCTGACAAACTGGTGATTCCGCCGATTCTGGTGGCACCTCTAAAACTCTGTTTTTTTAATTGAGGAGTTTAAGTAATTTTTAATGGTGGATTAAGAGGGATATGCATTGTTTAATTGTGCACTAAGCACATTTGTTATGATCAATGGTCGGCGGTTAAGTTGAAGGGTCACATGGGGAGGAGGGTTGGCCCCCTCCCTTCCACCATCGGAGATCCACATATAATTCAAATATAAGTCAGGCGCGAAGGCTTTACAAGCCTCACCTCGTGGTCTGTTGGTAAAATGTGGTAACGTTTGGGGGGAGGTCACAGGTTCGACCCTGACCTCCGCCTCTATACATATATTTTTCCAACATTTAAATACATGCACACTTATAAACATAACTCGAACTTTGGTTAACATGTAATTATGCTCCAATATATGTTTAATATACCACTATTCATACTTTATATCATAATCCCAACCTTTGACATTAGTTAAAAAAAAATAACATGCCACCATAATAAATTATTCCCTCCACCATAAATAAATTGAAATTTGAACTTAGGAGTTGGAGAGGGTCCACCAAAGGGGACACGTGGCAACACCTACCTACACCACATGTCAGCCTCTGGTTGGGTGGTCCTTCATATAAAAAAAAATTGAATTCAACCTTAGGAGCATATCCTTCCTATTGTGACACTTGTCACAATGCCACTGGGCATAAACTGAAGAAAATTATCTGCATGCTGACTGGGCTTCCATGTCATCAACCGGTCACTATTCTGCAATTTAAAAAAATAAATTACCTATTGTGAACGATAGTCAACAGCCTATAACTTCTTCATCCAGAGTTAGTTTTCGACGAAACGAATTGCACCCGATTCCAGGCGAAGGGTCGGTCGCGATCGTTCAATTTCCAAACAATTCTGAGCACTTTCATTTTTGAGCTTATATACTAAGAATCTGATCATCCTCCACACTAGAAGCCTTTTGGACCCCAAAATATCTCTAATTATTGATCATGTGCATGAGGTTATTATTCCCTTGCCCTTCCAGTGTCTATCCACTGAAATTTTCTCATTTTCATCAATTGGAGATTTTCACAAAAAGTTAACTTTTTCCTTGATTCTTGCGACCTTCTCTTGCTGTCATTGACACCGTCATGTTGCAATTTATCTGAATTTGAAAAGAAACAAGATATTCTTGCAGAAACCATCTTGTTCCTACCTTGGTCATTAATCAAAGGAAACTTAAAAACTATCTCACCTTCCACACTGTCACCATGACGATTCTTAACTGATCTCGCTTTGCACTTGCGTCGAATCTTGACCAAGTATCTTCGATGAAATATTGCTTTCTTATCATACAGATAAGGAATTCCCAATACAATACCTGATATCTAAAGTGGCACCACATCGTGTTCAACTTCATCAAGAAAGTTTGAATTGATGGCAAATCTTAGTATGCACTTCCTTGTAACTTGCAATTTTTCATTCTTGCATATCCAACCTAAAGGATAAGGTCTTGGATGTCTAAAAGTTTCAATGTCTAGCTTCTTAACCAAGTCTTCGGAAATCAAGTTAGCTTGTGATCGACTATCAAAAAGTGTATCAATCTTGGTATGTTTAGAGACAACTATAATATGGAAAAGTTCTATTCTTGTATCTTCATCTTGAGTAACATTGGAAAATTTTTAAGAACTAGTGTTTGTTATGTGTTTACCTTTCAAACCCATAGTTGTAATCTTTGTCTCATCTCCTAAATTTGACCCTAAGTCATGTTCAACTATAGCAACAATTTTCCCCTTTTCGTTGGCTTTCAATTTGTTTGGCTTCAACTCTGGATGAAGTTGCCAACAGTGGTCTTCATCATGGCCAATATTTGAACAATTTTTGCATGTGATTTTTTCCTTCTCTCTTTTTACAGAGTTGTTTCTCTTTCCTCTTCCTAAGACTTGCCCTTTCCTTTACCCTCACTTTCACTTTTCTCATTTATGTTTTGTTTCCCTCTTGCCTCTAAGTGTGTGGCTTGAAAACAAACCTCATCTATGTTTGTGGCATTAAACATGAGAATAGTGTTCATAAGGTAAATGTGAAAACCCCCAACATACTTTAACAAATTTTCTTGAGAATATAAATTAATACCCAAAATAAGAGTTCTTCTCCTAAACTCATGAGTATAATCTTGCACACTTTTCCCTTTCAACTGTCTAAAATTTTCTCAAGCCATAATAGATTTTTGCATGTAAGCTAAGGGATTGAATTTCCTTTTAATGGAAGAAATAAAACTTGACCAAGACACTGATATCTTACCTTAGTTTTTAATCTCTTCTTGAGTCCTTGCTTCCCATCATACAAGTGCAGATCCTTCCATCCTCAAAGAAGCCAATTGAATCTTTATGTCATCTTCATGAAGGTTTTGAATTCTGCAGTACACCTCTAATTTACGTATCCAATTGTCCAATTTTTCTGCATTTACCTCGCCATTATACATTGGAAGATCAAATTTGACATCAAATTTGAGTAAGGGTGTTTTTCCTTTTGTGTCTTTTGAGTGAGTGTGAGTAGTTTTTGTCGTGGAAGTGGAAGATGATGTTGATGGTGATGATGAGTATGATGAAGATGGTGGAGATGGAGGTGGATTTCCTCCACTTCCCTTTGAACTCTTCCCTTCATCCTTCTTATCATCTGAAGTTCCTTCTCCATGTGGAGGCTTAGAACCTTCTCCTGCCATCCCAACAGTAAACGCATCAAACATAAATTTAACCATCATCTTTATGTCATTGAAGTCTCTCTTGACATCATCTTATTCTGAATGAACTTGAGTCTCTCCAACACTTGAAATTATGGATATGGATTCAAGCTCAACTTATGATTCTTGTGCCTCTTTAATCAACTCAGCTTCTTGTGCAACTTATACCTCTTCATTCTCAGCTTCTTGAGACAAAAATTTAGTTGTTTCCAGTGTAGCCATGAGTGGAACTTTGGGTGAAGATGGTGCTCTTATATCTCTCCTTCTTCTGGTCCTGTTGAAGCCTCGAAAATCGCTGCTACAACATTGGGGGATAACCACCTGGTCCGGACCTTAATACAACTCCTTTTCCGTTTATAATAGTGGCTCCGACTGGTTCAATTAGGTCCAGTTACCTTTTCCCTATCACTATTGGTTTATGATGTATCATTAACCTCCAATAGACAAGGATATCAGATCAATTCTTCTTGCTGATCAGGCAAGAGAATGACCCTTCAGCTGATTTGGGTTCAGCCAAACCACAACTAAGATTTTGCCTCTTTGAGAAGAGGACTTAAAATAATGTGAAACTTAATATAAATGCAAACTTTATTCTATAATGCAAGTAAAAGAAACTAATCTAAATCCTATCTCAATTAGGTAGATGAAAATCTAACCCAACTAAGAGAAAGATAATTAAATAATGAGGATTCAAATATGTCTGGCTTTTAATTAATGTCAAACCAACGAAAAAATTCAATTAGCTCACATTTTTTAATACCAAAACACATTCTATTGAGACCATTTGATTGAAATAATAAATCAACAACATTCCGAAAGAAATTCACGAAAATGATATTGATTGAAAAATCAGTCAAGCCAATAATTAAACAATAATATGTGGAAGAAATTCAAAACACATTACTATTTAATGAATCAGTTTTATAAGATAGGTTGCCAAGTAATGGTTACTCATAAATCAGAGTGTAATTCATAAGAGCAGAGATACATAACAATTTGAGACAAATTATCCATATCAACAGAAATGCTAAAACATGAATAAAATGAAACAACAATTTTATTGACATAAAAATGAAACTAGTATTTGATACAAAAATGCCAAAAATACCATTTAATTGAATCTTCTTCTCTGATCCTGGTCTCTAACATTACTTTACATTACTTGAATTTCTGCTTTCAAGACTAGAACTGCATAAATGCAAACTCTACCCATCATGCATAATTCAAGACATAAAGAAAAACCCTCAATAATGTTCAGATCTGAAATTTTCTCTCCTCCCCATCTACAACTTTAAATTCCTATAACATAAATTCTTTTAGAATCTCTAATTGCAGAAGAGAGCAGCCCCACTTTTACATTTTGCAATCTGCAATTTATAATGTTTCCAAAAGTATTTTGAGAGGAGAGTTTGTTGAAGAAAAATATGTCCAATTCAATTTTAATAGCTCAAAAATTTCAATATTTAATTGTTGGAGTCTTCTCACTGATTGAGAGCTTATTCTCCTCATCTATTCAACTATTTTCCTGCAAAAAACAAATAAAAAACAAAATTAAAATGCAAAAATAAAATCAAAATGTCAAATCTAGAATTTAAAATAGATCCAATTAAAACTTAATTAAATAACAAAAGGAAATGGCTGTGCTTTTTGATTTGTGTGCTCATCTAATTAATAATGAAAATATATAATGAATTTGCACTCATAAGAAGTTGCAAATAAAATGCAAAAAATTAAACTCAAAATTAGTTTTGTTTAAAAATTCAGCTTGATCTTTACAAATTTAGACCCAATGAATGACAATGATCAAATGTAGAACAAACTCCTTCTCAGAATAATTCCATCATATTAGCTTTCCATTGTAGCCATAAACGAGCCTACATTTAACCAAGTAACTAAGTAAAACTCCATTTATGAGTCTCTAAAGTTGATATATTAAAATTGCCAAAAATCTGGAATTTTTGTTGCTTGGGCTAAAAAAAATCAAAATTTTAAATTAAATTATAATCCTAAATTAGATTATGATATTTAATTAATTAATTCTAATTAATTGCAATTATATTATTCATTTAATTTAGTTATAATATAATTCTAAATTAAGTTTTAATTATCTATTAATTAATTATAATTACATTATTAATTATAAACAAAACTAATTATTTAATAAACTATTTATTAATTGATATTAATCTAACTAACTAATATATAATTAACTATTTATAAACTATTTAATCTAATTAATAATTAATTATGATTTAATTAAATTAATTAGATTCTACATATTAATTAATTTAACTAAATAAAAATTAATTTAAATATTAAATATATTATTAAATTAAAACTATCCTAACTTTAAACTAACATAAAACTAAACTAACACTAAGTGACCTTAATATTACACTTAATTTAAAATAATACTACTTACCACTTATACTAACATCATACTACTAACAACTAACACTATACTATTCATAAAACTAACCTACCTTACCACTAACGTTCATATATGCTAACTTAACATTCAAATTAACCTACCACTTAAACTAACTTATAAGACTTACCACTAACGCTAATACCAACGTATGAGAATACTCAAATGAACTCAATCGCATCAGAAGATGAGTTATAACAAACTCATCGCATCGCAAAAAACAAATGAAGGTCATCAGGGTTTTTAAAAGGATGCTCCGATGAATATTTCCGATGCGATACGAGTTTTTTAACTCATTGCATCGGGGATAAGACAAATGAGCCTAATCGCATCGCAAGAAATGAAATAAATCGCATCGGAAAAACTCATGAACCTCATTGTATTGGAATATAACAAACTCATCGCATTCGGGGTTTTAAAAGGAGAGTCATCGGAGTTTCTGAAAAATGCATCCGATGGATTACTCTGATGCGATGTAATCAGAAATTTTCAATGCGATTAAATTTTTTTATTTTTTATGTTTTTTATTTTAATGATGTTAAGTTATGAATTCTTCTTATCTAAACTACAGCCACTTTGATAAAAATGAACTACAGCCACTTCGACATTTTGGATTTTTTCAAGATTAGTAATTTATTTGAAAATTGGAAAATTGGAATAAATGACTGAAATCCCGATGCTTTATGATTTGGCTGTATAAAAAATAAAAATTGCTAGAAATAACTAACTAGGGGTTAATATTTAAACTAAATGCATTATTGACCTAATTTAATTATACATAGAGTTTCGGTGTACATTCTACGATTTTTTAATCTGCATTTGGTTACAAACAATGATTAGACTTCAAAAGGAGTGCCATTTACAAACCGGTTGACCAAATGAGGCAAAACAAGTGTCAATGAAAAAACTTATAAAAAAATCGATTTCAACCAAGCAATCAAAACAAAAATCTAAAGAAGATGAAAATCAATAAAATCATGAGGTAATTAACTTAATAAAAATCTTAAAAAGACACTTAGTACACTATAGTAGCGGGTCTCATTATTTGATGTGAACAAGTTAAAAATGGGGGGTAGTTGTACCATACAACAATTGACGATTCACTGGAAGAAACAGTTATCTCTGTTTGATGAAATTTTCTCAAAATTAAAGTAAAAATAATTAAAGAAGATAAAATTATTTTTGGAATGCTTGACTAGGTTCATTAATTTGAATAAAAGTAATAATCATCTTACTGTAATTTTCTTGAAATTCCTCATAAATTAAAATATTTCATAACTCTATATCAGCCCTTAATTAGTTGTAGAGATAAAGTAGGGGTCACTTTACAGCTTAGCTTTTAAAATGTAATCATTTGTCACAGGTAGAGCCACTGCTTCCAGCAAACATCTATAGTCTTGACAGGGTTACCTTTTAATCATCAATGATTCAGAATCCCATCCATTTAATAATTATTGACCTAGAGATAAATCCATTTTTATTTATTTATTTATTTTTTAATTCTTAAAAGCCATTGTCCTGGTTTGGTAGCCAAATAGTTAACAATGTCATTCACTGGTTATAATTGGACTGAACAAGCTGGCTCGTGATGAGACCCCTTGTCTTACAATTGTTTTGAAATTATAAGCCATTTCCTTGGTTTGTTTAGCAGTGTTGGTAATGTCAGCCTATTTTTCACCTATGATCATGGTAAGCAGGCTTGTGATGAGACCTCTTATCTTTTATGTTTTAAATATATTTTTGGATTACACTCTAGAAAAATAAAACTCTTTTAAATAGGGAGAATCATTAACTCCTTAAGAGTTTAGAACGACAATTTCAGAGTTAAAAGTGCTTTGCTGTAAAGTGTCTTTACTTGGTTAAAAATAACTTTTCTTGACTGATAATAGAATTTTGAAAGATATTAATAAAAATATTGAAATCTCAAAATAATTACAATTTTGATGAAAAACATTTCTCAGAGTTCATGATACTTCATCAACTTCTCTTGTTTTGTAATCTCTTCCTTAAGTATGTCTACTTTTATAATAAGAAAACAAATTTTGCTAAGAGATTTAAGAAAAAACTAATAGGAGACTATTAACAATTTTTTCCTATGTATGTCGACCATTGTTAGGTAAAAAAAGGGCCTTCCATATAAATCATGGCAAAGTCACCAAAATCAAAACTGAAAACCAAAGGAAAAGAATTCTTAAGCTAAAGTGAGAAAAGAAATCAATAAACAAAATAAAAATGAAGAAATTTAAAAGTGGAAAGAAAAATCCAAGTTTTGAAATACAAACTCTAACAAGAATGTTTATACCAATGTCTCAACAACATGAAGTAAAAGAAAATAATCATGTAATCATTCATTCTTATGTCGAGATCCAGAAAAATTATACCTTGCAGGGTTGTAAGTGTTCTAAGCTTTAGATAGCAGTGATCATAAAATTCAGCCACAATGAAAAATTTCTGTCTGATGTCAATCTTCTTGTTTCAAAGCATTATCTTAATCATTTTGTAATAAAATGAATGCTTTAAAGAAACAGATTAAAGGTTCAGAAACTTCCTAGTGTAGTTGTTTCAACGAAGACTATCGCTGCTTCTTGAAATAAAATCAGGAGAAGAGCATAGGGCTTCCAAAATATGATTTGGCAGATGATTGAAAGCTTTTATGAAGAGCTGCAAAACAGATTTTAAATATCAATGTAATTTAAAAACAAAACTGAAACTAAATTAATGAAATGGAAATTAATGAAAGTGGGTACATAAATCTTACCATCAGATAACTACATTTGATCTTACCTGAAAGATATCAGTTTCTCCAATACTAGCTGACTTCTTCTTTTAGTTAACGTTAGAAACATGAAAAAGTTAAACTAACCAAGATCCTATAACCCAAAATCATTATTTATTTTATTTAAACTAAAGCAAGTAGTAAAATGTAAAAATGGAATGCTTTGTGTTTAAGGGAGTTGAAATTAAAACAAATGCATCAGAAATGAGATTGAGAATTTGCAGTGATGAATGTTCTCAAAATATTATAAGTTTTATACAAATTCCATGATTTTATAAATTGTTCAGAGTTAAGACCAAATTTAAGATAATGAAATTTAAAATAGAGAGGTCTTGAATTTCATATTTAATTATGGAATTATTTAAAACTGAAATATATGAAAAATCAAAATGATTTAAATATGCTACAAATTTGTCATCAATTGCTTTAGTATCATAGCGGTTACCCAATATTGCTTTTAAATTAACATAATACCTTATCGGATGATGCGTATTGCATGTAGAGGCATGCGTTGGAATTTATCGCATCGAGGGTTTTCAAATGGAAGAATTAACATTATGCTTAATGTGATATGTGCGTTTGTGATCCGATTCATCGCATCGGAACTCTTGTGATGAAAAACAAACTTTTCAATTTATTCCAATATGATATGTGATTGTCGATCGGAAAAATTAAGTGCATGATGTAACAATATGATATGCCGATATGCGATGGAGAATGAACTTGATAAATCTTATTATAAAAGTTTAATATCGCATCGGGTTCGAGACATCGGTGCTTTTAAAATTATGATCCTACCACTATTGCATTGAACGGACGTGATATTTCTTATGAACTTGATTTAAATTTAATATCGGGTCCCGAATTATGTGTATATCACAATATTGGTAAAGTTGATTATCAAAGATCGATGATTCAAGATAATGGAAATATATTCAATTGAAAACCTCTGAGATGCGAAATGTGATATGGTATTTTATGAAAAATTGAATGAGGTAACACATCGGAGGTCTTTCATCAGAAATCAAGTTGAAACATTTTAGACATGAATCTTGCGATACTGTTTTTAAATTTCAATTGGGTTTTCGAAATGAATGAATGAAAGCAAAGTTAAAGAATGCTTCAAATTATAATGAATCATAAATAAAATTTCCCTGAACCTGTTACAAATTTAAAATGGGTTTGCTGCTTACTTCAAGTTTTGAAAACAAATGAAAACCTGCAAATAAAACATAATAAGAATAAAAAATAAACTAAGGAAAAGAGAAACTATTAATAGATGAAAATGAACATGTAAATGCGTACCTGGAAGGAAATTGTCTGTAAAATTACCTCATGAATCTTCGATTTCTTCCTTCGATTTATCAAAATTATAACTTTGTTCAAATTCATCTTATTATTTATTCTAAATCGGAGTGTGCAATCAGCTGAAATAAAATTTGTTTACTCATGTTCAGGAAATCTGAAACTCATAAAATTCACCAGAAATAAATATGAAAATAGGTTTCTCTTTGAATTGCAACAACAATTTATTTCCTCTGCTCATTTCAAATTAACTTGAGAAAAATCTGTGTTGTTATAGTGACTGTTTAATAATGCCTTTAGTTTATAAATATGATGCGTATTGCAGCATCAGATAATAAACTAAAGATCAGGATGGGATAAAGCCACTAATTATGGAAAAATATTAACACAGATTTAAATGTGTGCACACAGCAAAATGGACACAATGGACACCCTTAAGATGATTTTAACAAATTTCGAGGAAGATAATATGAACTTCAGGTGATTACAACGAAATGTTAGATTGACTAATAATGATTAAATCGGAATTACGCTTATAATAGATATTCATATCTTTCATGGGATAATGAGATCATGAAGCTTTATATTCTCAAAAACCTTTAACAAATCAATTCCAGAAGAAAATCATATAAGGACATTTCGAAATAGAGAAAAGTGGGTTTGAGGTGATTGATGCCAAGTGCAAATTTAATTGAATTTAGTCAAGATGTTATTCAAAATAGGTAGAATAGAGATATTGCTGCAATAAATTTTGATTTAAAAATGGGAAGCAAGAATTAGAAATTTTCTGATAAGAGGAAAATATTTCCCTGAAAATGTATATGATATGAGAAGGGTTGATTGCTCGCTTTATTTTTTTTATTTTTATTTTTATTTACAGAACTATTAAGAATAAATTAACTACATAAAACAAACTAACTAAATTAATTCTACTTCTATTCTCACCATATACATGAAAATGACTAGGTATAGTCATATTTCCAATGTAACCATTCTCTCATTTTAATTCCTGCATATATGTACAGTTCAAATGTTAGTAATAAAAATACAAATCTAAAAAAAAAAAAATTGTAAGTAGAATTTATAGTTATTGTTAACAGCTTATTTACAATCTCCTCCTTTTGAAATGTCTTTTCCAACTGAATTCCAAGTAGATCATAAAAATATAGATGGGTTTCCATTAATGATTGAAAAATGTTTAAAAGAGGAGATGACAGGCCAGATTGTGGACATGAGCTTTTAATTTGAGAGGCCTGAAAAAAATTGTTAGTGTAATGTTTAAGTGTTAAACTATTAACAATTTTCCATGAAGGAAAAATTTCCAAACAATTTTCAAATGAGTTAATGAAAAGTGGATGGAAATCTGTCAAATAAGATGGAAAATTATCAATTGGATTAGATTGTTGGCCAGATTGTAAAAATACATTCTCTTGTTGACACTGCCTTTGAGAAAATAGAAGCTTTTGATAAAACATTAGCTTTGATTGAAATTGAAATATTAATAGCTTTTGATGTTCATGATTATAATATGAAACTTCAATTTCCCAATAGGGCAATGCATCAATTGAGTGTTCATTTTTAAAGTGTTCAATATACTAGCGTAGAGTGTCAAAAATTTGAAAAATAAAATCACAAAACAAATCTAAATTTGAACAAAATAAAGAAAGAAAAAATAAAATGAAATCCTTATTGGTACAACTAATGTTACAACACAATTGGGATTGTTTTGAAATAATTTCTTTTTTACAAGGATTTGCGAGAATAACGGAATTTGAATAATTACCAATTCCACCTTGTGAATTAGAAAGAGAATTATGATTATGAGCAGGAATGAGAGTTTGATCATGATATGAATCATAAATTGGAATGTTTTCTTGAATGGTGAAATCATGAAGATAATTTGTTGCTCCAAAATGAGGATTGGTTGGAATAATTTCTAAATTGAAATGTTTCTCATTCTCAGATGTTATTTGAATTTTATCATGAGGATACTCTTGAGAAGAACAGAAATCAACATCTTTGATGTCAGAATAATTATCATAAATGACTTCACAATATTTTTTAGAATTCCCTTCGATCCCGTCCAATACATCAAAACAAGGAAGAATAAAAAATTCATGTTTATTAATGGAAAAAGAATGATCATCAATTGTTTCTCTATCTTGATAAAAATTTATTGGGAATTCATTTAGATCATCTTCTTTATTTTCTGAAATATCATTAATACCAAGAGGGGAGAAATTACCAACATTAAAAATATCAGGATAAAGGGAAAAATGAGAATCAGAAATAATGAATTCAAAATTTTCTCTATTTGAAAAACTCTCGTACATCATGCTCACTATAAATTTCAGATTCTAGATCATTCATTTGTGTATCCATGCTTTCTTGAAGAATTGTGCTTTGATTTTTTGAACGTGGCATTTGCTTATCATCAAAAAATTCAGAAATTTGTACAATAGCTTGTGTTTTATTATTCATTTTGATTGCTGCTTGTACGTGTTGATTTGTGATTTGATTTTCTGAATTTAATATAGAGGAATTTTCAGATTTCAAAGCAGCGTTTTCTCCAAAATTAATGCTATTGTATTCTTGTATTTGGATAGAAATATTTTTCAAGCTTTGTGAGACCACTTCATCATAATTTGTTTGTACATCCATATTGGAATTCTCGTTTATGTTAGAAGGGGATGGGACAAAACGTGAACTAATTTCATATGGATTGGGAATGGGAGGAAGAGAGCAAATATATTTAAACCAATCTAGTGATTTTTCTTTCGTAAGTTTATCTTCAACTTTAAATCTTAAACAATTCAAATGAAATCGAATATTAAAATCTCTAATAGATTAATTTTCAAATCTTCGTTGATATTCAATTTCATCACATACCTGTTTATAATCGTATCCGTCAAATTTACAAATGAAAATTGTAACAAATTGATCTCAGCTGTGAATTGAGGCAATCGGAAGAGTTCTACACTAGTTCCTAGCTTTTGTCGCAAATGTGAGAGTAAAAATTCTGCATAAAATGCCTTCATCAATTCCTTAAAAATCATAATTTGAAACATTTTGAATAAATTGAAGACATGATTAAAAACAAAAGAATTTTTCTTACTATTAAACTTTACCTGAGACAAGAGTCTTACCACTTCGGGTGGAGTATTGGAAAATGCACGTCCATGTATACAACTCCAAATTGGAAGTTTTAAAGGAGCCATTGTAAAAAATGAAATGTTAGAATTCAAATACTCCAAAGTAAAACAAATCTCAGGCCCTCCCAGCGCCAAAAATGTTGAATCCTCGAAAATCGCTGCTACAACATTGGGGGATAACCATCTCCTTTTCCATTTATGATAGTGGCTCCCACTGGTTTAACTAGGTCCAGTTATCTTTTCCCTATCGCTATTGGTTTATGATATATCTTTAACTACAAATAGACAAAGATATCTGATCGATTATTCTTGCTGATCAGGCAAGAGAATGACTTTTACGCTGATTTGGGTTTAGCCAAACCACAAATAAGATTTTGCCTCTTTGAGAAGAGGTCTTAAAAGAATATAGAAATTAATCTAAACGCAAACTTATTCTATAATGCAAGCAAAAGAAACTAATCTAAATCCTATCTCAATTAGGTAGATGAAAATCTAACCCAACTAAGAGCAAGATAATTAAATAATGAGGATTAAAATATGTCTGGCTTTTAATTAATGTCAAACCAACGAAGAAATTCAATTAGCTCACATTTGTGAATACCAAAACACATTCTATTGAGACCATTTGACTGAAATAATAAATCAACAACACTCCGGAAGAAATTCACGAAAATGATATTGATTGACAAATCAGTCAAGCCAATAATTAAACAATAATATGTGGAAGAAATTCACAACACATTACTATTTAATAAATCAGTTTTATAAGACAGATTTCTAAGTAATGGTTACTCAGAAATCAGAGTTTAATTCATAAGAGTAGAGATACATAACAATTTGAGACAAATTATCCATATCAACAGAAATGCATAAACATGAATAAAATGAAACAACAATTTTATTAAAAAAATGAAACTGGTATCTAATACAGAAATGCCAAAAATACCAATTAATTGAATCTTCTCCTCTGATCCTGGCCTCTAACAGTACTTTACATTATTTGAATTTCTAATTTCAAAACTAGAGCTGCAAAAATGCAAACTCTGCATATCATGCATAATTCAAAATAAAAAGAAGAAACCCTCAATAATGTTCAGATATGAAATTTTCTCTCCTTCCCATCTATAACTCTAAATTCATATTAAAGAAACACTTTTAGAAGTCTAGAATTGTAGAGAAAAGCAGCCCCTTTTTACATTTTGCAAACTACAATTTATAATATTTCCAAAGGTATTTTGAGAGGAGAGTTTGTTGAAGAAAAAACTGCCCAATTGAATTTTAATTGCTCAAAAACTTCAATCTTTAATTGCTGGAATCTTCTCATTGATTGAGAGTTTCTTCTAATCATCTTTTCAACTATTTTCCTGCAAAAACAAATAAAAAAAATTAAAATGCAAAAATCAAATCAAATTGTCAAATCTAGAAATTAAAATAAATCCAATTAAAACTTAATTAAATAAATAAAAAAGGAAACATAAGCTTTCTTTTGATTTATGTGTTGACCTAATTGGCCAATGAAAACATAGACGAATGAATTTACACTCATAAGAAGTTGTGGCAAATTAAAATGCAAAAAATAAAACTCAAAAAATTAGTTTTGTTTAAAAATTCGTAGCTTGATCTTTTGCTGAATTTTAGACCCAATGAATGATCAAATCTGGAAATAAAACCTCTTTAGGAATAATCTCCATCATTTTATCTTTCCGATAAGCCGTTCTGGGCCTCATTTGACTAAGTAAAACTCCATTTTATGAGCCTCTAAAGTTGATATATTAAAATTGCCAAAAATCTGGAATTTTTGTTGCTTGGGCTAAAAAAATCAAAATTTTAAATTAAATTATAATCCTAAATTAGATCATGATGTTTAATTAATTAGTTCTAATTAATTGCAAGTATATTATTTATCTAATTTAGTTATAATCTAATTCTAAATTAAATTTTAATTATCTATTAATTAATTATAATTACATTATTAATTATAAACTAAACTAATTATTTAATAAACTATTTATTAATTAATATTAGTCTAAGTAACTAATATATAATTAATTATTTATAAACTTTTTAATCTAATTAATAATTAATTATGATTTAGTAAATTAATTATATTCTACATATTAATTAATTTAACTAAATTAAAATTAATTTAAATATTAAATCTATTATTAAATTAGAACTATCCTAAATTTAAACTAACATAAAACTAAACTAACACTAAGTGACCTTAATATTACACTTAATTTAAAATAATACTACTTACCACTTATACTAACATCATACTACTAACAACTAACACTATACTATTCATAAAACTAACCTACCTTACTACTAACGTTCATATATGCTAATTTAACATTAAAACTAAGCTACCACTTAAACTAACTTATAAGACTTACCACTAACGTGAATACCAACGTATGAGAATACTCAAATGAACTCAATCACATCGGAAGATGAGTTATAACAAATTCATCGTATCGTAAAAAAAAACAAATAAAGGTCATCGGGGTTTTATTTTATTTTTTAAAGGATGTTCTGATGGATATTTCCGATGCGATGTGAGTTTTTAACTCATCGCATCGGGAATAAGACAAATGAGCCTAATCACATCGCAACAAATGAAATCAATCGCATCAGAAAAACTCATGAACCTCATTGTATCGGAATATAACAAACTCATCGAATCGGGGGTTTTTTAAAAGGAGAGTTATTGGAGTTTCTGAAAAATGCCTCCGATGGATTACTCCGATGCGATGTAATCAGAAATTTTCAATGCGATTAAATTTTTTTTATTTTTATGTTTTTTATTTTAATGATGTTAAATTATGAATTCTTCTTATCTAAACTACAACCACTGCGATATTTTGGATTTTTTCGAGATTAGTAATTTATTTGAAAATTGGAAAATTGGAATAAATGACTGAAATCCCGATGCTTTATGATTTGGCTATATAAAAAATAAAAATTGTTAGAAATAACTAACTAGAGGGTAATATTTAAACTAAATGCATTATTGAACTAATTTAATTAAAAAAAAATGGAATATTGTACATTCTATGCATTTTTTAATCCAGACGACATAAATGATTAGACTTCAAAGGAGTGTCATTTACAAACCGGTTGAACAAATGAGGCAAAACAAACGTCAATGAAAAGCTTATAAGAAAAATCGATTTGAACCAAGCAATCAAAACAAAAATCTAAAGAAGATGAAAAATCAATAAAATCATGAGGTAATTAACTTAATAAAAATCTTAAAAGGCACTTAGCTAAAATTTCATAGCAAGGGTCCCCATTATTTGAAGTGAACAAGTTAAAAATGGGGGGGTTGTTGTATCGTACAACAGGTCCTAATCTCAAGAATGGCAACCAATAATTTCCCTTCACCTTTCTGCATCTTTAACCTTGTCATCATCACAAATTTGCAACCATTAAACATGCACAAAATTCAAGCAACTATCAAGCAAATAACCTTACCTTTCAACCAAGCTCTGATACTAACTTGATCTGAGTATGAATGTTATTTTTGTTCTGCTAATTTCATATTTAGATTTAAAATTTATTTACTGATCTTATGCTTGATGTAAATAGTTTTCCTTGGTGCTTATGTGTGTTAAATAGGTAAATTAACTAAGTTTTATGAGTGAATTCAAGAGCATAAAGTATTAAAATCAAATGTTGAATAGGAGCAACAAAATACAAAGCAAACCATCACAATTGATTCATCAACATAGAGTTTTGATGAATGAGTTCAACCCTCTTGGGCTACATCTACTTGGTCCAGCTTCCATGGCTTGGGCCTCTGTACTAGCTCAATAGTGAAAATTTTGTTGTTTAACTGCATCAAATGCTCCTGAAACATACTCCATTGAGTTCATAATGTCAAAATCTATCAGAAATGATTATTCATTCACTCAATTAGGCCTTCGGATGATTTAGGAATGGCCTTCCCTCCTAGTGGTCCTTGGCTTCCTTTTTCTTCAAAGTGACAAAAACACCTATATAATTGCTCCTCTGCATATTCAACCTGTACCAATGTGTTTAGAGCATTCCAATCTGCTATGAATGACTCTTCCTAAGCCAAAATTGGTCGAAAATTGCTTAAGATATGGCTCATTCATTTTTTCCCTAGAATTCTCCTCCAAATATGGAGAAGACTCTAAATAATTCCAACAAATTGGGGATTCCACCGATTCTAGTGGAGCCTCTAAAAAAATTTCGTTTTAATCTAGGAGTTTAATTAGTTTTTAATGGCATATTAAGATGGATAAACATTGTTTAATTGCGCATTAAGCATGTTTGTTATGAGCGTTGGTCGGCAGTCAAGTGGAAGGGTCACGTGGGGAGGAGGGTTGGCCCGCAAGCTAGCCCCCTCCCTTCCGCCATCGAAGATCCACATATAATTCAAATATAATTCGGACGCAGAGGATTTACAAGCCCCACCCCATTGTTTGTTGGTAAGATGTGTTAACGTTTGGGGGGAGGTCACGGGTTCGACCCTGACCTCCACCCCTATACGTATATTTTTCCAACATTTAAATATGTGCCCTCATATAAACATAACTCAGACTTTGTTTAACATGTAATTGTGCCCAATATATGTTTAATCCACCACTATTCAGACTTTATAACATAATGCCAACTTTTGACATTAGTTAAAAAAAATAACATGCCACCATAGTAAATGAATCCCTCCACCATAAATAAATTGAAATTCGAAATTACGATTTGGAGAGGGTCCACTAGAGGGGACACATGATAGCCCCTGGCTGCACCACATGTCAGCCTCTAGTTGGGTTGTCCCTCATATAAAAAAAAATTGAATTCAACCTTACGAGGAGATCCTTAAAAAAAATTCACTTTCAAACCAAACTGGGGAATCCTATTATGACACTTGTCACTGTGCCATTGGGCATAAACTAAATAATATTCCCTGCATGCTGACTGAGCTTCCATGTTATCAACATGTCACTGTTTTTTTTTTAATTTTCCTATTCTGAACAGTGGTCAGCAAGCTATAACTTCTTCATCCAGAGTCGGTTTTCGACGAAATGAATTGCGTTAGATTCCTGGTGACAGGCCAGCCGTGGTCATTCAGCTTCCAAACAATTCTGAGCACTTTCATTTTTGAGCTTATATGGATTGACCCGATAGTATTTACTATTGCGCAGAGTTCTTTTGCTCTGATCAGGGGTCATTCACTCGGTGTGGCTACACAAAATACCCTTTTCACACAATAACATCTTAATCAGTAGAGGCAAAGTTTGTAAGAACTTACCCCTGAATCTCTTGAAAAATATCCTTTCAGCTTTAGAGTAGGATACAAATTGATCGACTAAAAACTCTGTTACAAACCTGCGCAAGACATTGTCAACCGAGTGATCTACAGTTTGGGTAATGGAACTATCAGTCTTCTCCAACTATTGGATTAATTCAGGAGTCCAATGTGTGACCTGATCATCCTTCCAACGGGTTTTGAATTTTTCTAATATTGCCAACCACTCTTGTAGTTTGTGTGCAAAGGTTATGAAAAATATCTCATGCACCTCAGTAAAAATATACTTATTCTTCCAATCTTCAACAGATAGCTTATTACTTCTTTTTTCTTTTAGGGAAAATTCCTGAATCTGTTTTTCAAACCAGTCCTCAAGTTCAGGTTTTAATGGTTGCCAATGACCTCGTGGCATCACCCAACCTCTCTCAAAATTCTCCTGGTCCCGGCAACGAAACCATTTGTTGGCTTGAGGGGTCCTGACCCAAGTTTGGAATTGAGGTTAACCAACAAAACCCTCTTACTACTGGCCCCTTCGGTAGTGACCTATTTGCACAAGTCAAAGTCTCACCCGAAGCAGTATGGGGGGGTACTGGAACCAGGTTTTTTCACTCTGAGAGAGGTTTGAATGATGTGGGTGCCTTAATATCCCAAATAAACATGAACAAACCTTCACAATAGCAGCCCTAACCAGTAAATCCTAAGAGACATATTTAGGTCAAATATGCAGAATGCCTTGCGCAAGTTAACACATCAACTATAAATCAAGTAATAACCCTCAACACATAATATCAAATCCCTATACCATCAGATCCATCCAATAAGAATTCATATAAACTCAAACAAAGTTGTGCAAGATATCTATTCGCAGGAAGTATAGAAATCAGAAATAAGATGCAGAAACATTCATAACATAAACAACATATGCATATAGAACTCAAATATCCACAACAATATTCCTTTATTACTATCAGTTTAGATCCTTCATACAGAACAATTCAACAACCTGTGCACACAGCCAGCGGGGTCCCCACACAGCAAGACTAAGGTCTCCGCACACACAGCAAGACTAAGGTCTCCGCGCACACAGCCAGCAATATCCTTCTTACCCAAACAATCCACACAAAATATCACCAAGTTTCCACATCTAACATTCACATTCAGACTTATCCAAAAACTGACTTCTTAGACTCGATCTAGCCATCTATTTATACTATTAGCCTGCGCTACTCTATGGTTCACAAATCGTGGTTTGAGGCTCCCCTTTGACCCATTACAATTCAAGAGGGGCTTTGAACCGCCCCAAAGCCCCTGTGCACGACTAATCTATTACAAAATATAGCAAAAATGGTCGGACTTAGGGGACCCCACTCCAACACAAATGAAAACCTAGCAAGGTTGTATAAGATGGAGACTCAAATCCATGATGCCAAGGAAAATTTAGCCAATAATGTGCATGAAAAAGAGGCATGCAATTCAATTTTATATTCTATTTCTTCTCAATATGAATTTGTAGGTTCTTTTTAAAGACACACTAGCGGAATAGGATCCAAATTATTAATGAATATGTGATATGAAGGTAAAGGATTGGGAAAACATACAAAAGACATAGTTGAGACAATTGTTGTTGACGAAAGGCCTAGGTATTTGGGTCTTGGTTATGGACAACATGATGGAGAATGATCCAAAACCATGAAGGCATGTGAAGGTGTTCCAAGAAGGACTTTCATTTCATGTTCATTACCTCAAGCTTGTGAAGATTGTGTTCATGAGGAATGAAAACGTTTTACACCCACATTGCAAGAAGATGCTCATAAGCATGCAACTAAGGCAAATGGAAAACAAGAGGATGTTGAAAGCTCTAAAGTCATTGAAGCCATTGTTGGTATTCCAAAGAGAGTCACTACGTCATCAAATTCAATTCCTCAAGAAGGCGAGAAAGGGAAATGTTCAAGGTATAAATCTGCCTTTATCAAGTTGCTTTTGATTATGATAAACATGGAAAATATTCACATAATATTTGGAGAAAATTTTCATGTTACTTTTATGGTTTGAATAACCATAATGTTTCAAGGTGTTGGAAGAATATAGCCATGCACAGGAAACTTTCAAAGAAAATGAGGCAAAAAGCCAAAGGTCCTTTGGATAATGCAGACCATGTTGAAAAGAAGATGCAAATGTTTTTCACTCATTGCCATAAGCAAGGTCATCTTTTAGACAAGTGTTGGACTTTTTATCCAACAAAACATCCACAATATTTGAAGAAGGTGGAGAGAGATATTGACAAGAATGGAAAAGAGGATTCCATAATTGATGTGGGTCATGATGATTCACATGATGAAGTGCAACTAAAAGAAGCACCACTAAAGTGGTTTGGAAAGAGATGGTTAGATTTCTTATCCAATTAAGGCCTTGCATTTATTTTGACCATTGATTCAAATCTTTCCTTATTGATGCATTTATTTTCCCTTGAAATAATGTTGCATGTTTATGCCAGGAAGGTGTTTGAAAGTAGAGTTATGTTGACTCACTTAGATGCAGAAAATATGGCAATTTGTACATGTTTTTTGTTTGACTTGAGAGTCAGTTGTTTGAAGAGGCATTCTTTGTCGAATTGTGTGTGGTCGATGAGTTTTTTACACCGAGATGTAAGAGTACATGGCGATGTTCACATGATGTGACATTTGTTGCTTTGAAGGATCAAAATTATATGTTGTCAAGTTATGTTTCTTGCATGATGTGTTTTTCAGATTAATGGTTGTGTTTATGACAAGATGTTGTGGGATTTTGGAAGTTCCACGTTTGGGCGAGAGGCTCGTGATTAGCCTTCATTCTCAAATCATGGCATGAACATCATGTCGAATTGGAGGATGATGGAATCACGAAGTGGAAAGTGGACAAAATGCCAAAAATATTGCAACCAAAACAATAGCCATTGTAGACCATTTCATGTGTTGACGCCAAGAAACGGAAGAGATGGTGAATGCATTCTTCCAGATGTGGAATTTGGAAATGTGGAGGTAAAAATAATGATCATTTTTTTCTTGTGATTACCGATATTGGAACTCATTGTTGTAGTTCACTCAGATGGGCTTAACTTGGAAAAGTGGTTTCCAAGGAGAAGCTTGCATCGATTGCATGTGTGTACAAAGGAGAAACATGATTCTCAGTGGGAAGGCCATCAAACAATTTTCCAACCACCAAGGGATCGCTTTGGTACAACAAGGTGTTTATTCAATCAGAAAGCATCCATCAATTGCTGGATTGGGTCAGGAGCAAAAGGAGGACCTTGGTTGAAGTGCCAAGCCATTTGCAAGGCAAGGTATGACAGGAACCCAAGTGGTTGTCATGGATATTTTTCCAAGTTGATAGAACTTGGGAAAGAGAAGAGTATTCATCTCTTATCAGATAACTAGATTTTGTGTGTCCAAAATCCTCTTAATGGGAAGGAGTGATCGGAATCTGGATTGGGAGCAAAAATTTGCCAAAAATTCAAAGTGCTCAGAATATAACCTAACCAAAATGGCCGAATAGGCCTTGTTTCCAAGAATCTATCGCACTTCGTTTCACTCAAAACAGATTCCATGTGAAGAAGATAGAGCATGTTGTTTGTTTTCCTAAAAAACTAAATTTTTTGTAGAAAAAGACAGACTGGTGACATGGTAGCCTAGTCAACAGAAAAAGTATATTCTGGGAATATTCCTCCATTTTTCCCAATGAAACCATGCCAAGTGTCAGACTATGGATGGTTTCTAAGGGGGGTGACTTGTTTCAATTTTATTGGAGGTTTTAAGAACCAATGGCATGAGGACACATGGCTAGGTCAGAGGTCGCCATGTGCCCCATTCCAAGGTCCAACATTCAACTATTGGTCAAATTCCAAATGTCATTGCTATGGTCGAATTTTTATATTTATTAAAGTTTGGATTAATGTTTGTGGCACAAATTATTACACAGGTCGGAGGTCGGACGTCGGGGTCGACCGTGTGACTACCCCCGCACCAACACAAAACAACACCAATGGACTACGCAATGAATCTTAATTTATAGTGTGTATACAAAGGTTATATTATCATTAATCAGTGGGAGGAGGGGGCCAGCCCCCTCGCATGACTTTACTCCTTGTGAGGGAGGTGATTGCAAATGTGTGGAATTATCATTTAAAACAGGGTTAATTACCCATAATCCATTTACTAAGCACTAATCCTCGATTTAATTCGGGATTATGATAAAACGCTCTTAGCGCATTTAACTGTGGCTTATCCCAACGTTAATACCATCTTATCACTTAATTAATTCAGTTTAATTTTTACGGCGGAGTTGATGGAGTCTGCCATTTGCGGTGAGACTCTAGATTTAGCTGCGTTAATTGGAGTTTCTCCAGTTTTAGTGGATTTTTTCTAGGAAATATTGGGGAAGCCATAAATTTGCCATATTTCGACCAATTTTGGCTCAATAAGAGTCATTCCTATATGATTTTGATGCTCTGAGCATGATGGTGCTGGTTTCATAGGTGTTGGAGCACTTCTGTAAGTGATTTTTCCACTTTGAATATTAAATAAGTAGAGGGCCACCAGGAGAGGAGGCCATGCCTAGATCATCTAAAGACCATTTTCAGAGCTTGAAGAGTCTATTTTGAGGTTTTTGGGTCTTTTGAAGCCAATGGAGTAGGTTTCAAAGAAATTGGATTAATGTGTGTGCATGTAATCAGATAATTGACCATTAATCCAAAGAGGGCCTAGCCAGTTGAAGCAGGTCCATGGAGATGTAGCTCAGGAGGGGTGAACTATGTTATCAGCTATTGTGTAATGTGTTTGATGTGTGTTATTTCTCTACAATTTATTATTTGTACATGTGTTTTTAACATCTAATTCACTTAAGAAATTGCTCATAAAATACACTAAAAATTCACACATAAACCCTTTCACAACTTGCTAACTTTAGACGATCCTAAACACAATTTTTTTATACTGATGAGGGAGCTAATAGAGAAAAACTAGTTTTCCCTTATTCAGATCAAGTTGGTATCAAAGCACATTTTAGCTCATTTTATCCCTTAGATGGTTTTCCAAGGTTAGCTAGAAGAATTAGCTATTGGTTTTGCATTTTTGCATGCATTTGTGCAAGGAGAATTTAATTGTGTGCAAGTTTACGCGTGTAAGTTGAAGAGAGGAGAAGTTCAAGATTGAGGACTCGGTTTTCAAATCACCACAAAGAATATTTTTATGCATTGCAAGTGTGATGGCAGCTTCGTCAAGCATTGCTTCTAATCAATCTTCCTTAGCAAGACTCTTTGATAAATAAATTTTACAGAAGCTCTAAATCATGAATGATATGGTGCAAGAGATGTATGAAGATAAGAGGGAGAGCATTATACTTCAAGAGCAGTTGATTTCCATGAATAAGGAGAAGCAAGAGCTTCTTGAAAATATGCATGAGATGGAGACTCTGCTCCATATTGTAATTGAAAACCTTGCAAATTTTCATGAGATGGAGACTCAAATCCATGATTCCAAGGAAACTTTAGCCAAACATGTGCATGAAAAAAAAGTATGCAATTCAATTTTATCTTTTATTTCTTCTCGAGATGAATGTGTAGGTTATTTTTAAAGACACACTAGAGGAATAGGGTCCAAATTATTGATGAATATGGGCTATGAAGGTAAAGGGTTGGAAAAACATGCACAAGGCAAGTTGAGCCAATTGTTGTTGAGGAAAGGACTAGGTATTTGGGTCTTGGTTATGGACAACATGATGGAGAATGCTCCAAAGCCATGAAGGCACATGAAGGTCTTCCAGAAGGACTTTCATTTCATGTTAGTTGCCTCAAGCTTGTGAATATTGTGTTAATGAGGAATGCAAAAGTTTTACACCCACTTTGCAAGAAGATGTTGATAAGCATGCAAATAAGGGAAATGGCTAATAAGAGGATGTTGAAATCTATAAATTCATTGAAGCGATCGTTGGTATTCCAAAGATAGCCACTACCTCATCAAATTAACCTCCTCAAGAAGGAAACAAAGGTGAATGTTCAAGGTATAAATCTGCCTTTAATCAAGTTTCTTTTGATTATGATAAACTTGAAAAATCTTCACATAAGATTTGGAGAAAATTTGCATGTTCCTTTTGTGGCTTGAACAACCATAATGCTTCAAGGTGTTGGAAGAAGATATCCATGCACTGAAAAATTTTGAAGCAAAGGAGGCAAAAAGCCAAAGGTCCATTGGATAATGCAAACCATGTTGAAAACAATATGCAATTGTTTTGCACTCATTGCCATAAGCAAGGTCATATTGTAGAAAAGTGTTGGACTTTGCATCCAACGATTCAACCACGACATTTGAAGAAGGTGGAGAGAGATCTTGAAAAGAATGGAAAATAAGATTCCATAATTTATGTGCGTCATGATGGTTCACATGATGAAGTGCAGCTGAAAGAAGTGCCATTGAAGTGGTTTGGAAAGAGATTGTTAGATTTATTATCCAATTAAGGCCTTTCATTTATTTTGATGATTGATGAAAATATTTCCTTATTGATGCATTTATTTTCTCTTGAAATTATGTTGCATGTTTACGCTAGGAAGGTGTATGAAATTAGAGTTATGTTGACTTTAGATGCAGCAAAGATGGAAATTTGTACATTTTTTTTGTTTGACTTGAGAGTCATTTGTTTGAAGAGGCATGTTTTGTCGACTTGTGTTTGGTCGACAAGTTTTGTACACCGAGATGTAAGAGTACATGGAGATGTTCACATGATGTGACATTTGTTTCTTTGAAGGAAAAAAAATGATATGTCATCAAGTTCTATTTATTGCATGATGTGTTTTTCGGATTAATGTTTGTGTTTGTGACAAGATGTCGCAGGATTTTGGAAGGTCCACTCTTGAGTGAGAGGCTCATGACTAGCCTTCATTCTCAAATCATGGAAAGAGTAGCATGTCAAACTGGAGGATGATGTAATCAAGAATTAGAAAGTGAACAAGATTCCAAAAATATTGCAGCCAAAACAACAACCATTGTAGACCATTGATGTGTTGACGCCAAGAAGCAGAAGAGATGGTGAATGCATTCTTCCAAAAGTGGAATTTGAAACCTTGGAGGTAAAAGGAATGGTCATTTATTTTCATATTATTATTGATATTGGAACTCATTGTTGCAATTGGGCTTAACTTGGAAAAGTGGTTTCCAAGGAGAATCTTGCATCGATTGCATGTGTGTGCAAATGAGGAACATGATTCTCAGTGGGAAGGCCATGAGATAGTTTTCCAAGCACCGACGGATCGCTTTGGTACAACAAGGTGTTTAGTAAGTCAGCAAGAAACCATCAAGTGTTGGATTGGGTCAACAACAAAACAAGGACATTGGTTGAAGCACCAAGCCATTTGAAAGGCAAGGCATGTCAGGAACCCAAGTGGTAGTCATGTCAATTTTTCCAAGTAGAATCAAGTTGATAGAACTTGGGAAAGAGAATATTATTTATCTCTTATCAGATAACCAACTTTGTGGGTCCAAAATCCTGTCAGTGGGAAGGAGTGATCAGAATCTGGATTGGGAGCAAAAAATTGCCAAAAATTCAAAGTGTTCGAAATCGATACTAACCAGAATGACTGGATAGGCCTTATCACTGGGAATCTGGCATACTTTGTTTCACTCAAAACAGAGTCTGTGTGAGGAAGATAGAGCAAGTTGTTCATTTTCCTAAACAATTAAAAATTTTGCAGAAAACGACAGATTGGTGACATGGTAGCCTAGTCAACCAAAAAAGTATATTCTAGGAATATTCCTCCATTTCGCCTAATGACACCATGCCAAGTGTCATACTATGGATCGTTGCTAAGGGGGTAATTTTTTTCAATTTTATTGGAGGTTTTAAGGACCAATGGCATGAGGACACATGGCTAGCCCAGAGGCCGCCACGTGTCCCCTTCCAAAGTCCAATTTTCAACTATTGGTCAAATTCTAAATTTCATTGCTATGGGAAAATTTTTATATTTATTAAAGGTTGGATTAATGTTTGTGGCACAAAATTATTACACAAGCGGAAGGGCATAGGTCAGGGTTGACCCCGCAACCTCCCCCCCACCAACACAACACAACACAAATGGATTGCGCAATGAATCTTAATTTATATAGTGTGCAACATATCTATAAAGGTTATATTATCATTCAACGGTGGGAGGAGGGGGGTACCCCCCTCACCGTATGTCTTTACTCTATGACTAGGGGTGGAGGCTATTGCAAATGCGCAAAATTATCATAGAGAGGGGTTAATTACCCATAATCCATTGATTAAGCACTAATCCTCGATTTAATTCAAGATTATGATAAAATGTGCTTAGTGCATTTAACTACGGCTTATCCCAACATTAATACAAGATTATCACTTAATTATTTCAGCTTAAGTTTTGCAGCGATGTTGGTGAATTCTTCCATTTACGACGAGACTTTAGATGTAGCTGCGCTAACTAGAGTTTCTCCAGTTTTAGTGGGGTTTTTCTAGGAAAAATTGGGGAAGCCATAACTTTGGCATATTTCGACCAATTTTGGCTCAAGAAGAGTCATTCGTAGATGATTTTGATGGTATGAGCATGATGGTCCAGGTTGCATAGGTGTTGGAGCAATTTTGCAAGTGACTTTTCCACTTTGAAGATCAAAGAAGCCTAGGGCCACCAGGAGAGGAGGTCATGCCTAGATCATCTAAAGACCATTTTCAAAGATTTAAGAGTCTATTTTGAGGTTTTAGGGTCTTCTGAAACCAATGGAGTAGGTTACAAAGCTATTGGAGCACTATAGGTGCATGTAGTCATAGAATTTACCATTAATCCAAAAAAGGCCTAGCCATTTGAAGCAGGTCCATGGAGATGTAGCCCAGGAGGGGTGAACTCTATTATCAGCTATTGTGTAATGTGTTTGATGTGTGTTATTTCTCTACAATTAATTTTTTGTACATGTGTTTTTAAAAACTAATTTACTTAATAAATTTCTCATAAAAGACACTCAAACTTGACACATAAATCCTTTCACAACTTGCTAATTTGAGACGATACTAAACACATTTTTTTTATACTGATGAGGGAGCTAGCACAACAAATATATTTTTCCCATATTCAGATCACTTGCACATAACATTGATTAAACATACAATTTTATTATAGTGAGAAGAATTCGGGGAGTGTTGGGTAATTTAATTGTGCTTTAAATTGCTTACATTAAAATGTTAATCCAAGTTCGTACACTTGCGAAGTACACTACATTATATGTACTAAGAGATTAAGTTTTCAATTTCAATGCTAAAGAAGAATTTTGTTCTATTGGAATTAAGAAACAAATGACCAAAGAATTCAATAGAGTGATAAACCTTAATGAAAGTGATGAAATTCTACTTATGAGATGAAATAGAGCAAACACTTATCAATGAGAGTAAAGGTAGTAAATATGACTATTTCAACTAGTTGTTACGGGTTAATATACCCTAGGGGCTAGGTTGGAAACCCCAATAGAGAAAGAGGCATACAACAACAAGAAGCATACAAACTTGCAATCCTATTACTTAAAATGTTAAAATGGGAAGAAGGAGTAGTACCCGTAGGTCCTACATTTGAAGGCAATCCCACAGAGTTCAAACCCTCTACTTCTCCTAGTGCTCCAAAACCTACAACTCATTCAAGAACATCACATATACTAATAATATTTCAAAGCATGTTCAAGATATTAGCATTAGATAATATAAGAATATAAGCATAAAACACGAAATCATTCATAATAAGATCATAACATGTATAAAGCATCAAGATCATGAATATCAATAATAGGAAATAGCTTCTTTATTGATGAATGTAGAGGTGTGGAGGAATACCACCTGATTCAGCCATGGCTCCAAGCGAAACAGTCCTCTGGATCCATCCATCCCAAGCCTCAACAATCTCCTTCCAAATGCATACACATGGATTTCATATAAGAGGAATGAAAATCTATGTGAGGGAAACAAGGGTTTCCACAATTAGGGAGTACATGAGGCACAAGGATAAATAAGACTTGATCATGGACTAAATGGCTATAGTATAAATATCTTATCTTTCTCCTCCCCTTAGTCCTTCCAATGAGGTGTATTTATACCACCCCAAAACAGTTGTTTCAGTTGGGATACAGTTAGGCCACGAGCTACTGTAGGTAGGCTTCCGATGTAAACCGTAAACCCCACCCAAAAAATATGGATTTTATATTTTTCATATTTCAAACTATATATGCAGGTTGGGTATAGATCGACCCGCATGTGCACGTGATTTTGAGAGGGAAGAGTCACGTATGGAATTTAAAATAATGTTTTTTTGATAAAGGACCAAGTCTGAAGGGAAAGGTTTTCCCAAGGCCATAACTCAAAGAATCAAGTATACAGAACTGAAAAATGATGCTATAACAGATGTCCTCTAATATATGAGGTCAGAAGGGGCACATGATGTCCGAAATGTATTAAGTGTATAATAATAATCATGCAAGGACTTGGGAGGAGTTCACCAGATTTCAGCCTGCCAAAAACCAATGGAAGAGATCAAAAAACAAGCTTATGTCTGAGGTGGGCATACCCATGCTCAGAGGTAGTAAATCATGTTCGCATATCAAGTATAGAGTGGATCCAATATGTATACAAGTACAAAGGATACTAAGAAATACATAGTGGATCATCTGATCATTGCCTCAAAAGTACATAGCAAGGTCATGTCATAGTATCACATATAGAAGAATTGATCAGTGATGCTAAAAGATATATACGATCACTGATGTCACATAATTGATCCACAAAGTACCGAGTCATAATTTAAATTGGAATAATGGTACTGCACGCAACTCAAGTGCCAACATATAAGATGTTGTTGTGATGAACTGCAACTTATAAGGTGGATGGTGTCACTGGCAGAAAAATGAAGGAGCTAACAAGGGAATCAAAAAATGTTGATGCAAACCCGAGGTCTTCACTGACCATCATGATACATTTCTACACTATGGGAATAAATGAGTTGAAGCCAACCATGTGATAAATCATTTTATTACAGTCATTGATGTATATTGTTAAAAAACATGAGACAACTCACTGATAATGATGATGAGATTCAAGGTACCCCAGTACAATATAACAAATGAAAATAAATAATTTGAAGTCAAACACTTGAGAGAATCTACCAATCAGGATACATTGATGTATTCTCGCTGTCGATAGCGAAGGATTCTTCCATTGATGACTGCAAGCCCTAAGGTACTGAAAAATGACTCTATACCTTATTCCCAGAGCAATGATTTGGATTCGATGGGAAAATATTTGTTGGAAAGAAGGCATTAAGGCATCCCATATCAATCCAACTCGAGTGTAACCCATAGGCCAATAATTTGGAAGGAATCGAACTAAGAAATATGAAGTAACCAAACCGAAGCAGGTTTTTGGTGTACACAAGATGTGGCTAGTGCACGAAAGAAACCCTTTGAACTAACCAATAATGAAAGCTGACATAGAGGCGAGGAATCCACCAATAGGTTCAAATGGAAACCAAGGTATTGCATGAATCCCAATGTGTGATAATGTAGGTTGATATCGAACACAAGGGAAACCTCTCATTCAAAGACCCATGATATTTATCGATGCCAAGCACAAGGCCACCTATCAATGATGGAAATAGAGGCAGGGTGCATCTCTAGGTCTACTCTCAGAGAAATTTTTCGAAGTCGATAAGATAAAACCCGCCTGCAAGAAGTCAATGGAAACCTTCTTAACTAGCATGAGAAATGGACCAAATAGCTGATGTGATAGAACATAACTCTGACAAATCTGGTATGGCCGACCGAAAAGTGAGTCAAGAGAAACCACAGAAAGGTCGACTTAGGTTTACTTCCTTTGAAAAAAATCATGACTCAAATGTGACTATATGGTAGCATATGATAACTTTGTATAAGTTTGTCATGCAGGAAGAATAAACAAACTCTCCATATGATTGGAAGAGATAACCAACCGGGGGAGTATTGACTCAATAACAAGGTTATGGCTCTCCTAATTCAAACTAAAGCCCATCACAATTGAGGAAAGACTTTCTTTTGATTTCTTTGTTCAAGGGTGACACAACTAACTCTTGTTGCCATCAATTATGGAAGAAATGTCCCATTCCCAATTTTTTTTTAAATATATAATTTTTTGTCTTTTTCATATTAAAATCCTGAAAATAAAATAAAATAATGCCTATAGTATAGTGGAAAGAATGAGCATCTGAATACAGATGTGCTAGTTCCTAGGACAAGAGCATTCCTATGCTCAATGCAAGGTGACAAAACTGTTCAACGTCAAAGGGATGTTCTCTCCACAGGGGATAAGGTGTCGAGTTGCAGAGGTTAAGTGATTACAGGGTTGATTTTGTAGAAATACATGGTCAAAAAGTGGCTTATACACGAGTCCAAGCGAAGGCTGCATTTGGCGATATAAATAAGCATCTCTAACACGATAGATGTTATTTAACTAAGACACCACTAGTTGTGAATCCAAGTACACTACTAATGAATCAACACTAAGAGATATTGCTTCAAATAGTAGCTTAACAACAACAGTATATTCGGAAACATTATTCGAAGTAGGACCAATACATATGCCCCTTGAAACTAACAACTGACCGGATGGATAGTAAATTACCCAAGCCGCAGAAGCCAAATTATGGGTATGTGGACTAGCACCATTGGTGAATCCTAAATGGACCATGTCATCCATCAATAACTGCCAAGGCAGATTAAAAATATCGATGTCACTATGAAACCTATAGAGAGATATGCACAAATATATAATATCTACAAAACCAAGTAAATGCTAGGCATGATAATTTTTAAGATAGAGCCCATTTCTAGGCTCTGCCAGCTTGTTTTCATCAAAATCAACCAATTTGTAAGCTTCTTTTTTCAACACTTTTTTAACGATAAAATGACTGCGCCACATAGATTTAAACTTTTCTTCCCCCAAGCCATGTTTGTCTTGGTCATAGATCAAGACAAGGTCGCCTTCAGATAAAACACTAGGATGCACAACCTTATCATATTATTCCTTCACCCTCTTGTTATGGGCTTTGTTGATCGTGGTCGCATATCAACGCTGCTCATCAAGATGTTAAAAAAAAAGAGGCGCTCTTCAAGACTGCTAGTGTCTGGCAGAAGTTCAACATCTAGTTGAAGAGAAGGAATTTCATATTCCATGCGGAAGATTGATTCCAACCCATAAAATAGTTGAAAATGAGTGAAACCAGTTGTTGCCTTAACTAAAATCTGGTATGCCCAAAGCGCAGGATATAGCATAATGTGCCAACTGGATCGAGCTTTATTAATTTTCCTTTGCAGGATAACCTTCAAGGATTTATTCACGACTTCCACTTTCCCATTCGCTTGAGGAGAGTAATGAGATGAATGCATTAGAGGAATTTTGAGGTCTAAAATGGGCCTCCTCAGAAAAATGTACAACTAAAATAAACTTCATAAGAACCAATAGGATTCAATATGGAGATGTAAACCATGGGAGATGATTCACCATTTTTGGGGTAAAAAGGTAAAAAGATTAAAAAATAATAAAATAATAAAACTACTTTTTCAACTTGTATTTTCAACTTATCTCCCTAAGGTTTTACTAAAATTTCGGAGGATAATACTCATTGGATTCAAAATTTAATTCCTAATCAAAGTACCCATGTTGCATACTTTCGATGGACCCTGTTACACGAAAAATGAGAAATACATGAAAACATGTGATTACAATCACAATTTTCATGTATTTCTCATTTTTCGTGTAGTAGGGTTTATATAAAGTATGCAACATGGGTACTCCTTGGATGAGGAATCAAATTCTTCATCCAACGAGTGTTCTCGCTTGAAATTTTAGTAAACCCATAGGAAGATAAGTTGAAAATACGAGTTGAAAAAAAGTAGTTTTTTTCTTTTTTCCTTCTAAAATTTGATGATGTAATCTAATCTTATTTTATTATTTCCACTATTATTCTATAATTTCCTTAGGAGGCCAATTTCATACCTCTAATTTACCCTAATGGCTCCTTCCAGAAACCTAACTTGAGAGCGAATTCAGCCATCATGTTGTTCTGGAAATGATTGCCATGGTCAGTGACAATCTCTTTAGGAATACTGAAACGAGAAATGACTTGGTTGAATATAAACAGGGTTGTTGTTTCACCATCATTCACAAAAGTAGGAATAGCCTCAACCCACTTAGTGAAGTAGTCCACTTCTACAATGATACACTTATGACCCCTTTCCGAAGGCGGGTTACAAGTTGTGAAATCAATTCCCCACTTTTTGAAGAGACCAACGGTAATAACAGTAAAGAGCGAAGTAGGATTAGCGTGCCTCTTCCGGGTATAGACTTGAAAAGGATGGAATTTCTTAACTACTTTAATGCAATCTTCGAAGATTGAAGGCAAAAAATAGTTGGCACGAAATATTTTTTGGGTTGTAGCAAGCCCAAATAAATGACCACCATAAGCTACATTGTGGCAATCATTCAACACTGACTCAGCTTCTTCTAGGGTTAAGCAGTGTCTAAGGATTGGACCAACCCCGTGACGATATAAAGTGTCACCAATGATAACATAAATTTTAGCCAAGTGACGCAATTTTCTTCACTCATCATTCGAAAATTGAGGGCAAACTTTGAAGTCTAAAGATATAAAATAATATCCCCATACCAAGGATCTTGTGAAGAAATAAGGAAAAGATGTTCATCAAGGAATGATTCCTCATAGCTACTTCTTCTTCACAACACAAATCTGAGATTAATTCTGCGAATACTAAATATTTCTTGGATTTAGTTGACAATAACTCAAGATCAAATTTTTGTAAAATAAGAATCCATCTATTATATTTTCCCACAATCACTTGCCTACTGAGAACAAACTAAAATGGATTGACAGCTTCCAAAGAAAAAAAATTCCGATGCAGAATATAATGTCTAACTCGCTAGATAGCATGGACATCTTCCAAAGTTAATTTCTCTATAGGAGAATATCGTAATTCAAGACCTACCAAGCCTTGGCTTAGATAATAAATCACATTCTCACAGAGAGCATCGTCTTCCTAAACTAGAACCATACCAATGGTTGATTCTGCTACAGCGAGATACAAGAGGAAATCCCTGCTATAATAAGGTGGACTCATTAAACGAGAAGAGTTTAATGTATTTTTCAAAGCATCGAACGAGCACTGAGCGAAGTCATCCCATAGAAATGGAACTACTTTTTTCAACAATCTCATAAATCCCTTCATAATGTCAACATAATTGATGATAAATATCCTCAAGAAATTGGCTTTTCCTTAGAGACTTTGAAGTTGATGAATGGTAGACGGGGGAGTAAACTGAAGTATTACCTCAACCTTGAAAGGATCTACATGAATCCCTTAAGTAGACATTATGAATCCTAATAACCGAACAGATGTGACCGCAAAAATGCACTTATTCAAATTCAACTAGATTTTGGTAATAACGATATCTCTCAAAAATCAATCGAAGATGATGGGGATGATCAATTTTCTTTCGAGAAATAGAAGTTAAATCATCCAAATAAGCTTCGATAATATGTTTGATATAGTGGAAAGCATAACACATGGCCCTCTGGAAAGTCACTCCAGCATTTTTAAGGCCAAAAGGCATATTTTTATATGCAAAGGTACCCTAGGGGCAGATAAGAGTTATCTTATGTTGGTCTTGAGGACAAATAGTAATTTGGTTATAACCCAAGAAACCATCCATGAAGGATTAAATCTCATTTCCAACACACTCATCAATGATCTGATCAATAAAGGGTGTGAGGAAATTACCTTTTGGACAAGCCTTATTTAAATCCTTAAATTCTATGCACACGCAGATATTTCCTTGTTTCTTATCAGTCGGGACTAGATTTGAAACCCACTCAGTCAAAGAAATAGGGTATATGAAACCCGCCTTAAGCAACTTCTCAACCTCGGCTTTGATAGTTTTCACTTTCCTAGGGTTTATCGGCCAAATATTTTGCCGTATAGGCTTAGCATTCTTGCAAGTCTTGATCTCATGTTAGACAATTGATGAATCAATTCCAGGCATTTCCTCATAAGACTAAGTGAAAACATCCCAAAATTCTTTGAAAAGAATGGTATAGATTTGAATTTCTTCAAGGGAACACTCGTCTCCGATGAAAACATTCTCTATTATATTGGGATCCATGGAGATTCTCCCCGAAATATCTTTTGAAATGATAGACATATTACCTTTGGAAAAAATCTTTGCTGGAGCCAAAGGATTTAGGATTGTGTGAACATCACCAGTTGACGAAAGGCTAGAAAAACTTGACTCTACTTCACGCAAGTCTTGGAGGAAATATGACCGATCATGCAAATCATTCCATGGTCTTTCTACACCTATCATCACTTCTAGGATTTCCTCCTCGGATGGAAAAACAGTATCAAGGAATTCCATAGAAGAATTCGAGTTAATAGTCCAAGCCATAGGCTACATCTCCATCCAAATCCTCCGACGAAAGAGGAGTAGGATTGGAATCTGTAGTGTTAACAATATATTGATAAGAAACTTTGGTTGCATACATAGGATACGCCATTCCACCCACTTTCCCTTCTTCTAATGTGGTCATAGAAGAGGGTAAGGCCGAAGGGTCTAAAAAATAATTAGGTATGAAGAGCTCTATTCAAGAAGGGGCCTTGGATAATGAAATGGAGATTATTCGAGCGATAGGAGATGGAAGATCAAAAGTACCCATCAACAAGGAATACATTATGACTCCTATATTCTCAATGGGATGCTTGGAATTTTTCACCAAGGAAATAGTAGAATCATAGGATGCATTGGAGTCTTTCAGAGAATAATCCATCTGATCAAAAGTAACGATTCTGACATCATGGGGAAAGCATAGGATGTGAAATAATGATGATACAATGCCATCCATTTCATAAATCCAATTTCGTCCCAATATAAGGTTATCGTCCAAATTATCATCAACTATTTCTACCTCAATATTGACCACCTTTCCCCAAACACGGATGGGAAAGGCTGGAACAATTCCATGTGGCCTATGAGAATGACCATCAAATGAAGTCAAGAGAGTAGGCAAAGGAAAAACTTGAGGAGATTTGATCGCTTTCCAACATTCAATGGACATGACACATGTGGAAGCTCCTTCATCAACTACATTTTGAAAATATTCATCTTCCAATATGTATATTTAATCTAGAAGTTCATGTGATGAGGGAGTCTCTTCTTAATATTTGACATGTCAAATGTAATTATATGAGAGTTTTTTGGATCTATTTCCCCAATCGCAGTGAGAATCGCATTCCTTTATGTTTGGCATGATTGGAGTACCTCTAATGTAGACATCACACAAGGGCTTTGAGCCAGATATTCTACAATGCAGTAGTTCTGGGTTGCCTTAGCATTATGATTAATCACCAAAAGTTTAGTAGAGCCTTTCGACATCTGAGGTATAGGCTCAACTGTGGGCCTCTCAATATGGAGTGGCTCTGAAACATCAGGAGAATCCTTAACCTTAGAGGATTTTGGTTCACCATAATCACGTGACCTTTTTGCAATGTCAACATGAGAACTCATCATGTATACATTTAATGGATTTTTTCCTTCCTGGTTTCCCCCTATGGGGGTTCCAGTATTAACACACGCCAGCAAGCATTTGCTTCCCTTGGGGAAAAGGGTTAGTCAGGATATCCTAGGATCTTGAAGAACCCTACTAAGCTAAAAAGTGTTGAGCATCCTAAATCTTCAGGCAAAGATGAATTAAATGGTCTCCAATGCACAATTTGAAAGAATACTTAACTTTCTTTTTTGACTCTTTTTTACCCTCCCCAACATTATTGTTGGGTTTGTTCGCATTACCCTTCCCATCCTTATCTTTCTTCTTATTACGTCCCTTCTTCTTCCCATCAGATTTTTGGTTTCCTTTGGGGTTAGAGGATTGGAAAACGCTAATATTTAATGGTTGATAATACATAGACACTGACGACAATGCCTGAATCAATTGATTTAAGAGGTTATCCATATTTTTATCGATCAATTTGATTATTCCATTGCCATGGGGACCTGGCTTCGGCTTGTCTAAATCTATCTTGAATCAAGGAGCGTCCGACAAAATATTATTAATAATCCCAGACTAAGAATATATAAGTTAAAATTACTGGGCTCTAAAGATAGCCTTCTCTTCAGTAAATACCCCAGAGAGTGATACATCCTTTGATATTTCTGGCTGTAAATATTTTAAGAACCATTCCATAAGGAATTCATTAGGAATATAGGCTTTAATGAGCCTCTTCCTTCTTCGCCATTCATGAATATGGTCATAAATGTGGGTTGGATTATCTTGTTGAAAAATGGCCAATAGCTCAGTTCCAACATCATACCGAATGAGGAACTGAAAATGGTTCAAGCATAGTATCCAATTCGCCAAATTAAGCAAAGGTATTCCCACTAAGCTCCATGTACCACTTGGAAGCATTTATGGTCAAGGTGTGTTGAAACAATATCAACCTAATTGAATCATCAATAAGGAGTTAGATGAACACCATAGATGGAACGTTATTACATGGTTCGCTAGATCCTCCCCAGAATTCCCTTCGAATTTTGGGATATCTGATGGAATTTTGGTAGGACCCAGAGGCCAAGCCAGGCTATATCGAATTGGATAGTTACTAAATTTTGAAAGATCTGGAAAATTTAGATTGTCAAGTATGGTAAGCGCGAAGGACCTTGAGAATTACACCCACCATGAGAGGGATTCCCAACATTTTGAAAAGAATAACTTGGATTTGTTAAGGCACCAAGTTACCAAGAATTGTTCATAGAAGAAACTAAACTATAAGAAAAACCATGTGCTCCAGAAAAATTTGAAGCATGACCTCCTGCCAAATGGTTACCATAACCAGGAATTTTTCCCCCAATCGAAGTATTGAAAGGAGAGGAGAGCCCTTGGTAAGGGTTCCATGCATTGGTGAAGGGAGAAAAAAACCTGAGAGGTTCCTACGGAGGGGAAAGGCATATTCCCCTATTGACCAGAAACAAACTAATTCTCGGTTCCTAAACGACTAAAAGCAGGGTTAGTCCATCCTTGACCTCCTCAAAAAGGATTGAAACCTTGACCTTGAGCGAAGAAAGGAAAAGAGCCTATAGAAGGGTCGGAATGACGGATATGACTGTTGAAAAGTGTAACTAGGTCGGTCTTCATGTTAACCATGTAATTATGTAATTATTAAAAAGAAGAAGTCAAAATAATATATATTTTTGTTGTATATGTTTCATGGGTTTCATGAGCATGATTTATTAAGTAGAAGGACTTATTTTTGATGTCCATTAGGTTTGAGTTAAGTGTGAGATCTAGTTTTGTTATTTGCTCCAAGACCTTGTGGAAGAAGCTTACAATAGCCCTCATATAATGTTAAAGACAAGCTCCATGATATAGGGAAGAAAACCTTCAACACTGCTGAAGAAAACCCCCCATGAAATGTTGAATAAATTACAATTCAAGTCGGCCTACATGTTGTGTTACAGCCGGCCTAATTACATTTGGATGTCGGCCTAAAAGATGAGAACAGATCATGATATATTACCCTAGACTGTGGATCATTTGGTCAAGCAATAAATGTGAATAACTCTGAATCTAATACGGATCAATCTCAGGAAGAAAATTGAATTAATCTCAAGAATAATTGCAGACCTATCTCAGGAAGTTTGCAGAAATCCAAAGGAATAAACTGCGGATAAAAAGGACATTACATAACTACAGATAAAGGGGATTATATAGAAGCACGGATAAAAGGGAAACAAGGAAACATATGAATGTGGATTCAGAACATATAATATATGCGGATCTGAAACAGAAGAGCAAGAAGTAGGTACAGGTTGTGGATTGTTGAAGCTAGGTTGCGAAGAAGTGCAGGAACAATACAGTAGGTACAGGTTGTGGATTGTTGAAGCTAGGTTGTGGAAAAGTGTAGGAAGAGCATAGGATGTTGATCTGAAGAAAGAATTTGTTGAAGTTGAGACAATCATCATAAGGAGAAGAGGTAGAAATAGTGAGGAAGGTAAATCAATCTTTGATTTACCCTCTCACATTTCAAGCAATTCAAATACAAGGATATACAAGGTGAATATAAGGGTCTTGGAAGCATATCTAGGTGAAGGGTCTGAGTATTGGTCATGGTACTTGTCATTTGAAGATCTATAAGAAGACTTCTTTGTTGGTTTTCCTCTCCAAGAGGGAGAGGTTTTTCCCTAGCTCTAGGAGCCTAACTTTTTGTGTCTTGTGCATTTTGATAATTGACTTGATGAAAGATTAACTAAGCTAAAAGAAGAAAAGACATAAGTAACATAAGCTAGCTCACAAATATTATCAAGAAGAGAATTTGTATTAATCACAAGCCTTCCAAATTCTCAACATGGTATCAGAGCTAAGGTGCTAATCTTAAGGGTTGATTATCAACAAAGATGCTTAAGGAAGCATAGATCAAAGTTTGGGTTGGAAAGTCAAATCAGTTTGCAAAGAATACTATCTAGCTACTTCAAACATCCTTTACCATCAAGGATCCAAGATTAGCTAGATTAAAGGATTTTATCTTGGAAGAAGTTCCTAACCTCTTCGTTATCATCAAGAAAGATGTTAAAGGAGAAAATCACTCTCTCAAGTAAGTATCTATGAATTCATCTAAATATGTCCAAATGACATATTGTTTAGAAAGCAACAAATTGGTTGGGTTATCAAACTTAAATTCATGGAAGAAAAAGACATATCTGAAGCTAATTGAAAATGAAGTTATGGGCTTCATAGAAGGATTTACAATTCAACCTCCAAAAGAAGACATTCTAGCATATATCAAATACATGCAGGGAGACATAAAATCCTGAAGGATTCTTATAGAATCCATAAAATAATCTCTCATTCCCTATGTATTAAAGCTATAATCCTTAAAAGAAATATATGATAAGTTGGTGGAACTCTTCTCGAAAAGGTTCTACAAAGGAAATAATATCCCTAAGACAAAAAATATACAAATTGAGAATGTCAAAGTAAGGAATAATTCCATATGTGATGGAGATTTTTGCAATACAAGATCAACTACTGAAGTTGAGATAAGTAATGTTTGATAGAGAAATACTCATTATGGTACAAAATGTCTTATTGAAAAAATGGAGAGATCACTCTTCCAGCATATATGGGAGAGAAGAAGTCATGACATTCCAAAGTCTAGGTAAGATAGAAGAATCAAGATTGAAAGAAGGATCAAGAGAAAAGAATCAAGCCTTTGCCACCATATCCGGGGAGAAAGGAAGATTCAGTAAATTTGGTCCTCAAAATAAGAATAGAAATGTGGACAAAGCACGATGCTTTGGGTGCAATTATCTTGGGCATTATAAACGAGATTATCCTAAATTAAGAAAGGACAAGAGGAAAAAGGAAGAAGCCCATATAAGAGAAGAACCTAATGAAAATAAAGATAATAAAGAAGAAGTGAGGGATCTCAACTACGATTAGGATATTTTTCTCCTTTAATTGATTTCTATTGATTGTAAAATATTATGTTAGGAAGCAATGTACATTAATAAGCATCATGATAGAAGCATGGAAGGAGATCTCGGTGAAACAACTTCTGGAAAGCCTCTCTGATAAACATTACTAAAGTAAAGCAGTCATCAAGATCAAGGGTCATCATGGATACATAATTCTGGATGTAATGACATATTGATGGAGTAGGCCAAAGGAATGAAGCTCTTCATTTTAGAGAAATTGCTACAGGATGACTAAGGGAAATAAGTATGAGGTATACAGACATATATGCTAATATTTGATGTTGTGAAGTCATTTCATATGGTTGCAGGTAATAGACTTCCACATTTAGAAGTATTATCTATGAGGAGGATCTCTCGATGCACTGAGAGATGAAATCAACATAATATGTCCTCATAAAATATGAGGTGGTCGTACATAAACAAGAAATTGGAAATTTTGTAATATACTGGGAATGAAGAATGTGCAGATAGGAAGAGATCATGAAACGCAACCATGCCAAGAGGAAATTATCATCTGGAGGCCAAGAATATGTGACTAGGATATCTCCTAAGAAGATATGTAGACTCTGGTGGAAGTTTGGTAAAGAAGAAGACCCTTGGAAAAAACATATCAATAGGAGATGTATCAATTTATATGAAGGATGTCGATTCCTACAGGAAGATGTCATGGTGAAATATCATCACTAAGGTAACTTATGTTCTAAAAATTCATATGCATATGTTTATCTGGATGAATTTATGCAGGGATTCTAATCATGAGAAAGGATGTATGATCCTTGGAGATGATTCGAAGGTAAGAAGCATGGAATAGTGGTGGACCAGATGAGAAAAGACTGATGAAACAATTTCTGATAGTGGACATGACTCGTGACTAAAAGTGATGGATGATTTGTGCCCTATGAAGCCAAAAGTTGAAGATTGATCAATATCGAAAACCATGACATCGAGGGGAGGAATTCTTCATGAGTAGTTGGATTGATGTTGCAGGACCCTGGTCAATAAGGAGCCTGGTGGTAAGTTTCTTTCTTGGAAGAAACTTTAAATATTTCCTTCCTGTGTTAAGAAGGAGTGACGTATGTGATTCTCTATTACATGTGCCATGCACTAGACCAGGACTAATAACCGTAAGTCTTAGTGAAGTCCATGTGAAGAGAATGTATAGACACATCATTCTGGTCTTCACCTGGAAGATAGAATGGAGGATTGGGTAATCATCTGGCATTTGATACTCTTTGAGAATGAGATATTTCATTCAAGATAATAATAGTCATGGACCGATATTATTTAAGGGATGGCTACCCAAGAGAAGAATATTCCAAGAAGGTCATACTCTTGGAACACCTAAGTGGGGTATGTACTTTGGAGAGACAATGACTATGGTGTCTATTAGTCATGTGTCTCGCCAGAATTGTAGCTCAATGTCTCGTGAGAGATGGGGCTGTTAGTCAAGGCTTTGCACTAGGAAAATGTTGGTTGATATGATGTTATACATATGTGATTACCAATCCGATTCTTCTTATGAGATTCTTCAGTTTAAAAGTGACCATCTACCTGTATGAATACCTCCCTAGTTAAGAGGGAGTGTTGAAAAGTGCAAATAAGTCATTCTATGTTAACCATGTAATTATGTAATTATGAAAAAGAATAATTCAAAATAATATATATTGTTGTTGTATGTGCTTCATGGGTTTCATGAGAATGATTTATTAAGTAGAAGGACTTCTTCTGATGTCCATTAGGTTTGAGTTAAGTGTCAGATCTAGTTTTGTTATATGCTCCAAGACCTTGTGGAAGAAGCTTAAAGTAGCCCTCATATAATATTAAAGAAAAGCTCCATGATATAGGGAAGACAACCTTCAACGCTGCTGAAGAAAACCCCCCATGAAATGTTGAAGAAATTACAATTCAATTCAACCTATATGTTGTGCTACAGTCGGCTTGATTACATTTGGATGTCGGCATAAAATATGAGAACAGATCACTATATATTACCCCAGACTATGGATCATTTGGTCAATAAATGAATGTGAGTAACTCTAAACCTAATACGGATCAATCTCAAGAAGAAATTCAGATTAATCTCAGGAAGAATTGCGGACCTATCTCAGGAAGTTTGTGGACATCCAAAGGAAGAAATTGCGGATAAAAAGGACAGTACATAACTGCAAATAAAAGGGAGTATATATAATCACGGATAAAAGGGTAGCATATGAATGCGGATTCAAAACAGAGAATATATGCGGATCTGAAACAGAAGAGTAGGAAGTAGGTACAGGTTGCAAATTATTGAAGCTAGGTTGTGGAGAAGTGCAGGAAGAGTATAGTAGGTACAGGTTGAAGATTGCTGAAGCTAGGTTGCAGAAAAGTGCAGGAAGAGAATAGGCTATTGATCTAAAGAAAGCATTCGTTGAAGTTGATACAATCATCATAAGGAGAAGAGGCAGCAATAGTGAGGAAGGTGAATCTTTGATTTACCCTCCCACAGTTCAAGAAATTCAAATACAATCATATACAAGGTGAAGATCAAGGTCTTGGAAGCATATCTAGGTCAAGGGTCTGAGTCTTGGTCATGGTACTTGTCATTTGAATATCTATAAGAAGAATTCTTTGCGGCTTTTACTCTCCAAGAGGGAGAGGTTTTTCCCTGGCTCTAAGAGCCTAAATTTTGGTGTCTTGTGCATTTTGATAATTGACTTGATGAAAGTTTAACTAAGCTAAAAGAAGAAAATACATAAGTAACACAAGCTAGCTCACAAGTAATTATCAAGAAGAGAATTTATATTAATCACAAGCCCTCCAAATTCTTGACAATGAACACTTCCAAAGCGAAAATTCTTGAAAGATGTTTAACCACTAGCCATAGAAGACATAGGTGTGAAGAAAGCAGAAGAAACGGTTAAAGGAACTAAGGAAATTGCACTAGAATCCATCCCAAATGAAAAGTAACTAGTGTGGGAATAAAAATATTGGGTGACCCCACTCGAAGATGGAATGGAGGTAGAGAAAAATATTTCAATACTAGGAGTGATATTTGATATAGCAATTGTACCTCTTCCTTCAACTGAAAGAGAAGTATGCACACTAGAAGTACTCATAGATGAAATTGTGTTCCCAGTAATGGCCATCGAAAGAAAAGGAAAAATAGCAGGGCTTTCCAGCTTGTGAGTCGGGGTCCCAACGTATAATACAAAATTCGAAAATTTAGGAGAAAGAGGTGAACAAGGAGTCGCAAGAGATTCAGGGATATCTTCAACCTCAAATTCATCTTCTCGATCGAAAGAGAATCCTAGAAAGGAGAGGTGTACTCCGTCTAAATCATGACTTATAGGACCAAATTTTTCGTGAAATTATATCCCTAAGCAAAGGATAACCATCTGGTGTTCATCACATCGATTGAATATCACTAGCATAATTTCTCCTACACTTTCCCAGAGAAGGCCCGACAGCCCAGAAAAGCGTTCACGAAGCTCTCGGATCGATGAACTGATCGATTAACCACCTTTAATTATTAAGAGAACTTGTACAAACTCGAAAAATTGTAAAGCTATGGAAGCCTAGGAGCAAAGTGCACTCTCTAAAATGTCCCTAAAGATGCAACCAATCAAGCTACTTTCAAATATTTCCACTCTGGGTGATTAAGACCAGACACCAAAATACAAGAAAGTGAATATATAAGGACCTTCCAAAAATAGACTAGGGTAATTACGCCCCAACCCTACTAGGGAAGCTAACATAAGTAGTACGTTGACCTCTAGACAAAATCATTTTCTGGTGCAAGTACTCAAGCTTGCAAGTGCACCCTCCCAAAGTACTAATGAACATTATGCAACATCTACCTCAGGTACCATGGGTATGCCCCTCGTACTCACCTATGTGATACCTAGGAATGGAAACTAAGGTCATCAGTTCGTATCGGCAGCGGGGCGAAATAGTCTTTGGTCGGGATCTGACAAGTAGGAGAGGAGATATCTCTCTTCCTTGCTTTCACTCGCCCTCATACTTGATTCTATTATAAGGAGAGTTTTCCCAGACAACTTAACTACACTAGATTTCACTCTTCTAATCAACTTCTATGTTTAAATTCAGAGTGGCCTTGGAGATTTAACTCTCCACACACCTATTCCAAGGCCTTAATGACCTAGACTAGTTGATGTATTTAATGACAAATCAAAAAAATTCTAGTTCATTTTAGTTTTATTGCTTGATTTTAATGGTTGTTCTTAAGTCAAGGGTGAGATGGAAGTGCAACTTATGGTGTTATGGATGAAAGAATAAATCAATAGAAACTTGGCTACATGAAAAATGAAACTTTTTCGTCGATGAAAGAGATTTCTACAAAGGGAACTACGACTAATGAAAGCAAAAGTTTTTCTTTTCTCTTTTAAAAATATACGCTCACACACTCAAAATCTACAAAAAGAATAATTTTTTTTACAGTGCAACTATTATAATGTAAAATACAAATGTCTAATGCAAGATTCCAGGATTACTCTAAGAACAAGCAAGTGTGTTTCCCCATAAAAAGGTCAAAAACTCGACACAAGGAGGGGAAAATACAAACAAGAACTTCTCCCAAAATCGAGAAACTTTAACCAAATGAAAAACTTTGCACTTGCTAAAAAATGATAAAGAGGCCTAAAAGAAAAACCAAAAGAAAAAGAAAAGGCACACAAATATATTTTTTTATCTTTTTCCTTTTTACGGATGTAAAGAGTTCTTGAGAAAGAAAAAACTACCAAAAGACTTCAAGATCACAAAATTGAGAAAAAAGGACCTAAAAATCCAAAAGCCATAGAAATCATTAATATGAAAAGACTTAAAAAGTGGAAAGAGGTTACAAACTCAAACAAATTGACCTGACCAACAACACAACAACTTCAACAAGCAAGAAAATTTCAAGAAAATCAAGAAAACTCTTCAAGATTGCAAGAAGTATCTTTCTCAGAAACCAAGAAATCCAATGAAAGAAAAGTAGTATGAAGGCTGGGTATAATAAAATTAAGACTAATTCACTATTCTAAATGCTCAGAACAACCAAGAACTTCAGCAAGAAGCCTTGATCCCAAACACAAAAAATGACACTTCACCAAAAGGGAAAACCTTAGGTTGACTAGGTTTTTCACCAAGAAAGATAGGAAACTGAAAAATTGAAAAAAAAAAGACTCTCCTAGACCATCAATGATTAAAAAAAAGGAATAAAAAATAGGCATAACCCTTTACTAGACTCAGAATTCAAAAAATTCATTTGAAACTAAAAATAGATAGCTTGGCAGTAACAAACCTACGTATATACGCGACTATACTCAAGGAAACACGCGTATACGTGTGTTTCTTTGGACAAAAACGCATGTGTGCGTGACTGTCTAAACTAGAAAGCTTGTATATAAAAGCCACCAATGAAAAAATAAAATTCTAGGTCTGATCCAGAATATCAGACTTTTTGCTAGATTGAAAATGAATCAAAGATACTGGAAAAGTGGACAAACAAAACATGAAATCCCAGATCCAGAGAGAAATAACACAAACTAGGAATTACAAGAATGTAATCCCCATTGGAATCGCCAATTATGTTACGGGATAATATACCCTAGGGTATGTGTTGGAAACCCAAACAGAGCAAGAGGCATACAACAACAAGAAGCATAAAAACTTGTAGTCCTAATGCTTAAACTAGTAAAATGGGAAGAAGGAGTAGTAGTTGTAGGTCCTACATTTGAAGGTGATCCTGCAGGGTTCAAACCCTCTGCTTCTCCTAGTGCTCCAAAACCTGAAACTCATTCATAACTCATTTAGTGTTAGATCATATAAGCATATAAGCATAAAACATGAAATAATTCATAATAATATCATAAGATGTATAAAGCATAAAGATCATGAATATCAAGAATGGGACATAACTTCTTTATTGATGAATGCAGAGAAGTGTGGAGGAATACCACCCGATTCAGCCACTACTCCAAGGGAAAACGTCCTTCAAATCCGTCCAGCCCAAGCCTCAACAATCTCCTTCCAAATGCATACACATGGATGTCATATAACATGAATGAACATCTCTGTGAGGGAAATAAGGGTTTCCACAATCTGGGATTGCAGGATGCATAAGGATAAATTAGACTTGATCAGGGACTAAATTGCCATAATATCAATATCCTATATTTCTCCCGCCCTTAGGCCTTCCCATGAGGTGTATTTAGACCACCCCGAAATAATTGTTTCAGTTGGGATATAGTTATGCCATGGGCCATTGTAGGTAAGATTCTGGTGTAACTCGTAAACCCCACCAAAAAAATTGGGATTTTTATATTTTTTTCATATTTCAAATTATATACGTGGGTTGGGTATAGATGGACCTACGTGTGCACGCGCTTTTGAGAGGGAAGATTCACGTATGGAATTTAAAATAATTTTTTTTAGATAAAGGACCAAGTTTGAAGGGAAAGGGCTACCCAAGGCCATAACTCAGAGCATCAAGTATAGAGAGGTGAAAATTGATTCTATAACACTAGTGAAGGAAAGAATAATCTATTATAAGAAAGAAATGAACTTCTAATCTAGGAAAGTAGTAAATTTGATCCGACTATTTTAAACTACAAAAGTATTAAACTAATTCTACTTAAATTTTTATCTATGAAAATTAATGATAATTTATACTATGAAAGAATTTAAATTATGATATATGATAGGTAAAGAGAGTTTACACTATGAAAAAATTTAAAGTTTGATCAATGAAAGCTAAAGGCAGTTTACACTATGAAAGTAAAAGAAATTATCCTATGAAATAAATGGTAATTATCTAAAGGAGAAATGGAAACAATACAACTAACTATCAAGGTAGTGTCATCTTGAGAATTTAAGAACTGTTAAAAAAAATCGAAATCTTTAGAAGGTGTGTGTTTAGAACTTACAATTCATTATTAATTGAAACCATGATATGCCTACAAATGTTGTGCGAGACAACTATGTTATGCAACGTAGTTGAATATGCCTACGAATACGAATGAGATATGAATGTGAATGAAATAAGCTTCAACAATTAAATACTTTTTGTATTTTTTATTTTAATTCAAGAGCTTGACACTTTTAAAAGAAAATAAAGTAGTGATAAGAACTAAAAATTGAAGTGGTGAAAAACAAAACAAGTATTATATAAAATGAAATAACATTAAAAATAATAAATATACTACATTTCTCGTAGGCAATAGGGGATCCCTCCTGCCGATGAACAAGATTTTAAAAAACTTGATTATCACTGGCATAACCTTCTCATCAAATCTTAACAATAAAAAATGATTATATTTTATTAAGTCAAGGAAGTGGGTACATAGCCATAAATTTTTAGCATTAACCAAAGATAAGAGATACAAAATATTCCCTTCTTGCTTATTAGCAAGTCATATTTATAATATCTTTACAATAACTAAGGAAACTATTGCTAGAAATAGGAGCAGATAAATTATGATTAAGTGTCCTATTCATATTGAATATCTTATTCCTATAATTCATTGATGATTAAGTGAATTATATAAATATTTCTTGGACACATCATCATTCACACTCATGAATTATGTCCTGAAGATTTATTCACACTCATTTGTGGTTGATTTGATGCCAAGTAGACATGATACATGTTCCATGGACCACACATTGATTTACTAAGTGTTTGACCGTGCTATTGTGGTCAACCAATAAAATTTTTCTTGCACCCAATAGATATAACACCATACGGAGCTATTTAACACCTTCCCATGTGCTTGAGCTAGCATGTTCACCTCATAGTCTATTTTAACCTTAAATGTAACTACATAATATTATTAGGGCTAAAAAACCTTCGCAAATTAAACCAGTTTTATAAAGTAAAACATATAGAACTAAAGATATATTGAACATAATTTACCTTGTATTTTTGGTAGCTCTCATTTCTTATTATTGATGGAAATATAGAAGGATGATGCATTTACATGTGAGTTATAAGGGTTTTTATGGAATATGAGTGACAAGCTACAAAAAGGATGTTGTTTCTTTGACCAACATTCCCCCACGCTTAGGTTGTTTCATGTATGCATGCATTTTGGTGGAAACATTTCAAAACTTTGACAATACCAAGCTTCAGAGAATAGTTCTAGAGGCTTGGATCAAGATATGCAAGTTACTCTTAACACCTTTCTTCTTCATGGAAACTGACCACCTAGGATTTCTCATATACATCTTTGCTTTTAACCCCTTAATTTTCTATTGAAGTGTCTTGTTGATCCTTTTGGCCTTTGAATTATTATGATGCCAATGGTACATTTGCTTAAGCATTTTATGGTTCTATCTTTTGAGAATTTTATTTTCATTATTCACATTATTTTCTAAAACTTATAATTCAACTATTTCCTCTTTTAATCTTGTGATGATATGTTGCTCCATAGAGAAGGGAACATCATCATTATGTACAGGATTGTAAATAGTATGAAATGGATTTTCATTATTGAAAGTATGCTAGAACATATTACGAGAAGGTTCATTTACCTTTTCTTTATGTGCCTTTCTTCCAAAGTACTGTTGGTCCCAACTTTTGTACCCATATGCACCCCTTTCTTTACTATTTTTACCTACATCTATTCTCCTTTTACCCTTTTTGTACTGCACCATCACCATTAAACCTGATATTTTGTGACCGGAGGTAAAACACTTAGCACTATTTTCATTGTTTTTTATTAAGTTTATGTAGATTAATAACATCATGCTTATTGGATTATTTCTAACTAGTCATTACTTGGAGTCATAGACTTGGAAGTATGTTTACAAGTAGTATGAGTCTCAACACTTAGATAAATACCATATGGAGACGAACAACTCATCATCCAAAGGATCTTCCACCATTCTGTACCCAACTATGCCTTACAATTATGTACCTAACTTAGCAGTCGGTGTTCAACCAACATCTCAGACAATCTAGGTTGAACAACTCTCCATGATTTTGTACTTAATCGAGCAGCAAATATTCGATTGATATCTTCGGTAATCGAGGATGAACATCTCTGTGCTTAAAACGGATAGCAGTTTTCCCAAAATTAGGATGTAACCCAGTTAATCCAATCCACGTGGAGGATCATTCATCAAATATATCATACAACTTATAATAGTTTTAATGTTTGAACTATTTACTTTGTATAGTTAATTATTTAAGTTTAGCTTCCATCGGCTGACATTTTAAGGCCGGATTTGTTTGGTATCCGTTTAGTGAGGAGATGAACGATAGACCAAAGGATTGATAAGCTTAATTTTATTCTTGGAAAGAACTGAAGGAATGTATGCATGTGAACTTATGTTTTGAACTTTAATACAACTTGATTCTTCCATGAATTCTCCGTAAGTAATATGGTTTTGCTCATTTTTTAGGCATTTATTTAACTTAAAAATTGCTCCAAGAGTGGCAAGGGCCCACCACCACCTAGAAACAAGTTCCTTCATTTGATTAAGTCTTATAATTTACATTTACAGTGTGGATTGGTTTTCAAATTGTAGATCTAGATTCATAGTGTGAATTGTGTCTTATATTTAGAACTATTTGTTGATGTTATGAAGGTTGAATACATCTTCTTTGATGTCGTAAAATTATTGGTATCTTGTCAAAGGTTTCCATTATGAATTCGAATAATTCTTGTGGAATTATAAAAAAATTGGAAATACCTATAGAGAATACCCTAGGACTAATTTTTATATACTGAAAACGAGAAGATTAATACTCTATTTCAAAATAGATGTGTTACAATATAATTGATGAAGTAATTTGGTGAGAAACATGATTTAGTTGAGGATTCTCTAAATGTTTGATTTCTACTGTCAAGAACAAAACATGCGCTTCATTTTTCGATGATGTTAGTGTATGAGTGTGAGTTGTATGAGGTATGCTAAGCTACTTGAAACAGTCTTCATTTGAAGTTTAGACCAAGAAACATAATTATTTTTAGTTAGAGGTTTTCCCTCTTTTCCATAGCATAATTATCTCTTTGTAGAAGCAGGCCTGAACAGGAGTTCGATTGTGTAAGTAGAAATCTTAGTTTGATGTCATTGATTTAGTTTCCATTTACTTTCGAAAGTTTTGATTATGAATTTCTTGAGTGTGAAAAGTAATATTCTATTTGAATGATTCATTTTGATGAGATTAGAGGTCTTGAATTGAAGATTCTTTATGAGTTGGTTAAAGAAGATAGAATCCTGTAGGTAGGAATTTATATCATAGAAGTTTTATTTCCAAAAAGTTAATGGTGTGATTAGAAATTTACTTTCCAGCAAGTGAATGGTGTGATTAGAAGTTTATTTCTAGCAAGTGAATGGTGTAATGAGAATTTTATTTTCTAGCAAGTCAATGATTTAATGAGAATTTTATTTTCTAGCGATTGAATGGTGTGTTCCTATTGCAAATGAATGGTGTGTTTATTTATCAATAGTAATTAAAAGGTTCTCTTACAATAAGTAAACAATGAGTTATTTCATAGAAACAAGTGTGAGTTGAAATATAGAATCTTAAGTATTAGAACAGTTTCTTTGTTAATTAGTTATTTGTTTATAATTCTGAGTGTGTTCTTGAATTAAGTTAATTTATTTAAAGTTTCGAATCAAATAGAAATTATAATTAATAGGCTTCTTCACTTCAACATCTTTGCGCTTATAAAAAGAGAAACTGAACATTCTGTACTTAATTACAAACCTAAATCGACAAGCAGTGTGATCGATTCCTTGGTTATTAGGGGATTTATAACGAAAAATAAAACTCCTAACATTTTTGGCATCGTTGCGGGGGAATTGCAATCGGTCCAGGTAACAAATTTCTTTACAAAATTACAAATATTTTTGCAGAACAGTCAAAGGGTGGGGAGTGTATGGTAAGACGTGAGTGAAGAGCAACGCATCCACTTTGGTGGAGTTTCTCCAAATTTTGGTTGTCTTGACAAACCTTTGTAGAATTTTCTTTTCTTATGCGCAATAGTAAGAATAGGCTTGGAGATAGTAAAGGTAGATATATTTAAAAATAATTTCCTAAGATATTTGGTCCCACCAAAACACCCCCAACTAATCCAACTAATCGTTATGCAGGTATCAGAAGCAAGGAGGGAGGCACCAATAGAAAAGTGGCATTGGTAGAAGAAATTCCACTCCAAGAAGGGACTAAAAAAACCCAAACTGTGCCTCAACAAGAAAAAAAAAATTTGGGAACTAAAGTAGAGACATCATTGGTGCTAATTCCATTAATGAAATCAACAACACGATGACCTCATAGGGACTTGGGGTTTGGCAACATTAAGATCAACCCAGTTGAATCTTCTTCCAACCGCATTATTTCAACAAAACTTCCCTGAGAACCTGCAATAAACATGGCTAACGGAGGAGGATAAAATAGGAACAATGGGGAAGACCATGATGAAGATGGCACGTGACGTAATCAATTTGGAGGGAACAATGAGGGACCAAGAGTTGGCCCTGAAGAAAATGAGGAAGATATAGAAACAACTTTTGGATTTCCTATCTTGGACGTAACCAGAAATGTTGCTATGAAGAACATATTGTTGGAATATCTTCCACTCTTTCGAGGTATTTCCTCGAAAGACCCAGATGCATTCTTATTTGAATTCGATATTTTATTCAGAAGTTAAAATTATTATGATGATGTGCACAAACTTAAACTATTCCCTGCCACCTTAAAAGACTCATACCTTATATGGTTTATGAGCCTGAGAGAGCACACTATTTACTCTGGGATGACATGAAATGTGTCTTCCTTAAAAATTATGAAAACAACTGTAAAATTAGGGATGTGAATGAAATTTCTAGGATGCAACAGATGGAGGATGAAAGCCTAGAGGAATATCTAGAGAGATTCATGAGGGGGTAACCTAGATGAAAGAACTATTAGGACTATATTCTTGAAGGGATTAAGGGAAAAATGTATTGAGACACTTAATCTCCTAAGTGTTAGTGATATCTATAAGAAACCCTTTGCTGAAATAGCTAACTTACGTAAAAAATACTCTAGCACTCAAGCCAAACTAGGCAAAATATTCTGAGAAAACTCACGGGATTATGTGCCCAAAAATTCGAAATCGGCATCAAATGATTTTACTATGGTCGAGCTGGGAAATATTTTGGAAGACTTTAAAATAGACATTTTAAACACCATTAGTGACCAGCAAGATACTTTTAAAATACAAAGGAAACAATAAGAGGAGAAAGCTACCATGGAAATATTCTGTGTAATATGTGCATTAGAACATGCCACTGAAAATTCCCATCCATTCCTTGTTTACAAGCCATTTACAAAGGAGGCGTGGAGGCTAATGATCCATCTCAAGCAAGAAAAACACATTTATGGAGAGGGAAAAATCAAAACATGTATCAAGATCCTAATCCACAAGGCTTCGTTCAAAACCAGCCATGGAATTTTCAACCATCATATCCCCCTTAGGCTACTCAATCACCATAAAATTTTCCTTGGAACCAGGGATGGAGGGAAATTTTTATGGGAATACATTTCAGACTCAGAATCATCCATACCAACAATATCAGGGCACACCTAATATGCCCTACACAAACACCACCCCTCCTTTTCAGTAAGGGTGTAACCCAACCTATTATTAGTATCCTTCGCTTCCCTCACCCCCATTACATCAACTCCTCCCCTCAAGCTCTAATTCACTACCACAACAGGAACAACAACCTTTTAATGAACCTTTCCCTACCTTGTTTCCTACCCAACCTATCGCTAAACCCAATAATAAACCTCGTCAACCTATGCAAATACTATTGTCCCTGATTATGAAATTCAATTAAGATCAGGAAGAACAATCAATAAAAAAAACCCAGCTGTAATCATTCAAGAGGAGGATCCTCAAGCGAAACTTGAGGATAAAATTCACCAACAAACATAAATAAAAAATATGAACAACTAGAAGAACCAAGAAGACACCATATCCGAAAATATTTGAATGTTAAAGAAGGTTTGAAACTCCATAGATATGATATTTAATATATGAATTGTTTAGGGTCTATAAATATAGGATTCTTGCATAATTTTTGAATTTACTTTTGATAGTCTTGTAAAATATGTACATACCTTACTTTCTACAAGTTGTTTTTCCCATAATATTTTTGAAAAATAAAAGAAAAGAAAAAAATATGTACATATCCAAAAATATTGAATGTTAAGAAGGTTGAAACTCCCATGGAATATGATATTGAATATGAATTGTTAGGGTCCTATAAATATAGGATTCATAATTTGAATATGACTTTTGATAGTCTTATGGAAATATGTACATACCTTACTTTACTTTTAAAGTTGTTTTCCCATATTTTGAAAAAATAAAATAAAGAAAAATAAAAAATTCAAAAAAAGAGGGTAAAAAGTCCTAAAAGGGTTAAAAACATAGACCCCAAAAGAAAAAGATGAAAATAAGACATGAAAGTGAGCAAGTCCAAATGTCACTACTTTTTACTTTTTGCAAATGATTATGGAAAAGTGTCAATAAATGCCATAATCCACGATGAGTTAAACTGTTTAATCTTGACTTGTCATATTTTCAATTTCCATGTTTTAGATAGTGAATAAATATTTGTCAGACAGTTTAATCCTGACAAATCATTAGTTAGGTAGAAAATAATGAGGAGCTCAACAATTTAATCTGAGCCCTCGGATGAAATAAGGTAGAATTAGATAGTTTATGCTTTCAAAAGAATAAATGTTTCAAGGTTGCAAGCTTAAATGCACCTGCCAAAAGGAAGAAAAAATGTTAGAGTAATGTTCGGTAGGTAGAAAGAAGTGGGAAAAAGCATGTAATATTCATCACCGGGAAAAAAATCACTAATTTCGCCTCCCCTGTAAGTATTCATTGTTCTAGACTATCAGTCGAACAGGCTCAAAGCATTTCTCTGACTTTTATTGGGACCGGACCCAAGGCTCAATGACTGGTTAAATGAAAATATTGAATTCTTATGTTAAATCCCCATTTACCATTATTTGTCCCTCATTCATACATTTTAACTCATTTTCATAAGTAAGGACTCATTCTTACTTAATGAAACATAAAAACCCATTTAATTAACTTCCTTCATTCAGAACACATACAAAACTCTCAAAAATACTTTATCCTAAGTAAATTGGTGAAATGATGAAATGTTATAGCATCATTTTTCACCCTCATGTGATTCATGATTGTCTTTTTGGCCTTGGGCACCCATTCCCACAGACTTGAATAAAGTTCATAAAAAACAGTGTTTAAAATCCCATACGTGGGTATGCCCAAAATTTTCCACGTGTATACGTGAGTCCAGAGATACTTTTCCACATATGCCATTAAAATCATTAAAAAATATATAAAAATCCCTATTTTCGAGGTTGGGTTGATGGTTATTCCCATAATTCAACCACCCCAGCCTGTGGCAAACTATTTCCAACTGATTGAAACTACTTTGAGGGAGTATAAAAGCCCCTCACATGCATGGCCTAAGGGAGAGAGAAATTTATAGACATTATACTCTGTTGGAGCCCCAATTCAAGTCTAATTTCCCATGCCTCCTGCACTTCCCAGATTTTTACAGGAAACCCTTATTTCTGGAGATGTTCATCAACTTATATGTCATCTCGTATGCACAAGTCTTGAAAGTATCCTAGCGAGGCAAGGCCTAACTAAGTCTGATTTCCCATGCCTCCTGCACTTCCTAGATTTTTATAGGAAACCCTTGTTTCCTGGAGATGTTCATCAGCTTATATGTCATCTCGTGTGCACAATTCTTGAAAGAATCCTAGTGAGGCAAGGGCGGGAAGGATCCAGATGACAGTCTGTTCGAAGATCGTGGAAGGATTCAGGTGATCTCTCCACCTTTCTATTATTGTACATGCTGTTCGTAATGAAGAAGAACCATCTTGTTCCTGAATTCACATGTTAATATCTGCTTGCATATGTGAAAAGTTTGTTAATTAAGCATTTATTATTGTTTATATGATGTTTCACATGGATTACACTGACATTTAGGAGAGATATATGCTATACAACTAGATTTCCGTGCATGTCTCTTCTTGATTTCCAGGTTGAAGAGGAAGAAGGGTTGTTGGGGGTTTGGACCCCGCGGGATCTACATCAAACGTAGGACCTACGGGTGAGTTCTACAATCGATGTTATCTAGTTTTTAGCATACAAGTTTGGTTGTGTGAGTCCTTCTTGAATAGCATGCCCTGATATGTGGAGGTTTTTGACCCAACGACCTCTAGGGAGTTATTTCCCGAAACAGAACTTGCGACTCCGCTGGGGATCGCATTCTTGTGATTCCCCTGTTGGGTGGTTTCAGTTGTTTTAAAGGTTTCCGACAGTTTTAATCATTATTCCCAGTCCAGTTAGTTTTTTCTCAGTCAAACTAAAGACCTGGTTCTTTAGCCAGGCTTGATCATTTTTATTTTTCATTATTTACTTTTCCATACGCTAGTTTTCCTCTACACAGACGTGTATACACGCAGGTTTGGTGAAAGGAAGTCGCGTATACGTGTTTTTCCTTTGCCACAGTTGCGTATGCACGCCTGTTCCAAAACTACTAAGTAGCGTATGCCTGAGAAAATTTTGAAAATTTTGATTTTTTGACTTTTTGGTCTTGTCTGCCTGTGGAGACCTGTTCCTGCAGTGTCCTTTTAGTCTCTGGATTGTGTTGAAAGTGGTTATTGGTATTTTTCTCTCTTGTTTGGTTGAAGACTGGCTTATTTGGAAAATCTTGTTTTGTTGGTGCTTGCATTTCTGGTTCGAGTACCAAGATCTATTTCTAGTGATTCTTGGTTGTTCTGCTTAATCAGGACAGAGAGCTTCTACTCATAGGCTCTTTCCTAACTTTATGTCTTGCTTTGCACTTTAATTTTTGCCTACTTTTCGGTTGGTTTTCTTGATTTCATTTGACTAGGTCTTGTTGCAATTTTGAAGATTCATTCTTGGTTCTTTGAAGTTTTATTTGCTGCAAGATTGTGCTATTCTTCTGGGCTGAGTTACTGAGTTTCTTGTCTTCCTTTTGCTCGTATAAATCTTGCTACTAAGTGGCACTATAATATTTGGAGCATTATTTTTGGAGTTTTGCTTGAAATTCGGAGATTGTTTGGCTTGGTAATTGGATAGTTTTCTTCGTCTCTTTGAAGTCTTCTTTTTATAAAATTCAAAAGCTCAAAAACATTTTGTTTTGTCATTGCCTTTGTTTTGCATTTTTGTTTTAATTTCTTTCCATATTTTGAAGCCTTGTTGAGATTTCTTATCTTCATTTTATGACTTGATTTGGGAAGGGAATTTCCATTGGTTTCTTTCTCTTATTTCGAGCATATTTTGGTGTCTTTATACTGAGAGTTTCTGATTTGGGAACTAGCTTTGTGGACAACCGAAAAAGTGATAGAACTGGGGGATTCTTGGGAATTTCTCTTTGCTTTGTTAGATTTTGCATCTTAGAATTGGCATGCTCTTAGTAATTTGAATTAGGTGCACTTAAACATTTGTAGTCTTTTTCATAAATTTTACGAGTGTGAGGTTTGATATCTGAAAAGAAAAAATAGTCTCGTAGAACCCGTGTAGAAATTTCTTTTCATCGAAAGGTAATTACTGCATTTGCATGTAGTTTGGTTTTCATTAATTTCTTTTCTGCGTCATAAAACATCACGAGTTTCATTTCCATATTCCCTTGACTTAATATAACAGCCAACAAAAATAAGCGCATTAATTTAAAAACAACTAGCAAGTTTTTTATTAAGTGCCATACATCAACTAGCTAGGTTGTAGGGCCTTGGATTAGGTGAGTGGAGAGTTAACTCTCCAAGGCCGCTCAAACTAAAACATATAAGTTTATTAAATGAGAAAAATCCAACTCCGTTAGGTGGATCGGGAAAGCTCTTCTCCAGAGAGTCAAGCGTGAGGGGAAGTGAAGGTTGAGACGAGAGATACCCCCTCTCTGATTTACTGGATCTTTCCTTAAGACCGTTCCGCCCGGCTGCTGACATGGATTGGTGCCCTTAGTTGCCATTCCTAGATTCCACACAGGTGACTGCGGGGGGGAATACCCGTGGTACCTGAGGCAGACGTCGTATCACTTCCAGCAGTACTTCTGGAGGGTGCCCCGGCGAAGCTTTGGTACTTGCACCGGCAAAGGCTGTTGTTAGGAGGTTGGAATAATTGTTTATGTTACCTTCGCTAGTAGGCCTGGGCCGTAATTATCCCAAACTACTTTCGGGAGGTCCTATTTTTCACTTTCGCGTATTTTGGTGTCTGGTCCTAATCACCCGGAGTGGAAATATCTGAAGGCTGCTTGCTTGGTTGCATCTTAGGGATTTTTTTAGTGAGTTCTCTTTTCTCCTAGCTTGCTTAGCTTTATACTTTTTTGAGTCTAATTAATCTGTTAAAGTGGCTGATCAAGCACCTCGTCGATCAAGGAGAGTTGGGGGGTTATCTCCCGAAAGTGTTGAGCCTTCTTCAAGAAGGCGTAGGAGTAATATAGCAGGTGAATATCACCCAGTGGTATCTAACGCAGCGGAGAGAGATCCTCCACAAGGGCTTGAAGGTTTTATATTTGGTTCCGGTGTTTGTTCCGAGAGGAGTGCTCCACTCACCTCGAGAGTCTTATTTCCACGAGAAGAAGAAGTAGAAGTAGAGGAAGTATCTCAGCTTTCTGAATCACTTCCATCTCCTCTTCCTCCTAATTATCTGTTTTTTGTTGAATACATCGGACCTGAGTCAGAAAGACCAGAAATTCCTTATCCATCCTATTCATACCTTTCGATGGCCACGACTGGGAACGTGGCTTTAGCTGTGAGTGCTGCAGGCATTCAGACTCCTGCTTCCGTAGAAGGAGGAGGCACAATTTCTATATCTTCGATTGCTTCTAGTACTACTGTGTTTGGCTCTGGTTTCACCCAAGCACAAGCTTCTCAATCTGGTCCCTTTTGTTTTGGAATTCCCAGTAGTGGGATTCCTTCGTTTTCTTTTCCGCTGCTGCAACTGCGTCTGCACCCATGTCTTCCATGGCTAGTGGGTCAGCTTCTTTTCAAGGGTTCCACTTCGGAAGTGGGCATATTCCTAGTTCAAATCCTTCCTTAGGGTCTTTTCCTTTTACTTCTCAGACTCAAAGTTTTAACCCTTGGTCTGGAGGTTAGAGTTCGACTACCTTTACAGGTTGGAACCCTGTATTCACAGTAGTGGGGGCAGGGAATCAATTTTTCTCTGGTCAACAAGGGAATGCTTCTTTCCCTTCGTTGAGTGCTTATCAGAATTTTTCCCCTCTTTCTAATGCTTGGAACCCCTACCAGGGGGTTTCCTCTTTATTCACTACTTCGAGGAGGGGAACTGGTCCGGTCTATGGTAACTCTACGTTGGGAGGGGGTCCTTCTCCAAATGTTGGGTCCTATGGCCCAACATTTTCTACGAGTTCTTTCTGGCAACCTGGTGCCTCATCAAATCCAGGTTATTCTTTTCAGAATGTGGGGAATTCATCCCACCAAGGATGGAATCCTCAGGCTCCTCCTCGTTTACCTTTTCTGGCAACGTTGAACTTGCCAGATTTGTCGAAATTGACGAATGATCCGATCCGATATAGTCCGGGGTGGCCTCCGGTTCCTACCAAACTACCTTCAGACATTCCAAAGTTTGAAGGCAAGAATGGAGAGGATGCGGCTGATCATATCACCACTTTCCATTTATGGTGTTCATCTAACTCCCTGATCGATGATTCGATTAGGTTGAGGTTTTTTCAACGCACCTTGACTGGAAACGCTGCCAAGTGGTATATTGAGTTAATTGGGGGCAGTTTTGCTACTTTTGGAGATCTGGCTACTATATTTCTAAATCATTTCCAGTTGCCTGTCCGTTATGATGCCGGGACTGAACTCCTAGCTAATTTTAAGCAGGACGACGCAACCCACATTTCTGATCATATTCAGGAATGGCGGAGAAGGAAGAGGCTCATTAAAGCTTATATTCCGGGAGAATTTCTTTTGGAATGGTTTTTGAAATCTCTGCAGGCAGATATTTCTAAGGATGTATCCCTCTCAGGGGTATTTTCCGAGGAGCAGGCTATTTTTAGGGCCCAACAGCTTGAATTGATATATTCTCAGTCTGGTGTCCTTCATAAATATTTTCCTAATGCTCCTCGCTCCAAATTAGACATATCCAAGACTAAACCCGGTCCTCATGGTGATGGACTTATTGGGTCAATCAATAGTGGTGCAGCTAACCTGCTTAGTCAATTGCAGCAGTTGTCTATACAATCTGCTTCTTCTGGTCAGGCTGTGCCTGCTGAGTCATCGCCTTCTCAATCTTTGTCGGTAAATGCCGTTCAGACTTCTAACCCTAAAGAAAATCAACAATCCGAAGGGAAGAAGAAGGGACGTAATAAGAAAAAGGGCAAGAATGGGAAGGGTAATGCAAATAAATCCAACGAGCATGTTGGTGAGGGTCCAAAGGATAAAAATAAAGTGAAGTTTCCATGCAAGTTATGTGTTGGAGACCATCTTACTCACCTTTTCCCTAAAATTCAGGATGCACAGCGCTTGTTAGCTCAGCAGGGTTCTTCTAGTTCTCAGGCTGTGTTGACAAACCCTTTTCCCCAAGGGCAACAGCTAGTTGTTGGCGCAAATCAAAATACTGGGGCTTCCTCTAGGGGCACCCAGGAAGGGGAAACTCCATCAAACATATACATGATGAGTGCTCATGTGGATATCGCTACGAGATCCCGTGATTATGGCGAAGATGAGTCTTCGAAAGCCAAGGGTGCTCCCGATGGTACTGAGCTGCTCCATATCACGAGGCCTACTGTTGGGCCTATACCTCGGATGCCAAAAGCATCTACCAAGCGTACGACAATTAATCCAAATGCTAGGGCTGCCCAGAACTACTCTATTGTGGAATATCTGGCGCAGAGTCCTTGTGCCATGTCGGCTCTTGAGGTGCTCCAGTCTTGTCCAGCTCGGCGCAGTGCTCTGCTCACTGCTATTGGGGCTATCAATCCAAATAACTCTCTTGTGATTACATTCGATATGTCTAATTTTAAAAAGAGACTCCCCCATCATATATATTTTCATATCAAATCATCGTTTCAGAAATTTAATATCTTTCAAACGATCGTTGATGAGGGCGCTTCCACATGTGTGATGTCTCTCGCATGCTGGAAGGGAATTGGATCTCCCGCAACTGTTCCATCTGCTACTCTTCTTACTGCGTTTGATGGTCATTCTCACAGACCGCATGGTATTTTCCCAGCTTTTCCCATCTGTGTTGGGGGTAAAACTATAAATATAGAGGTTGAGATAGTTGATGCAAGCTTGGACTACAACCTTCTGTTGGGGCGAAACTGGATTTATGAGATGGATGCCATTGCATCCTCATTATTTCGGGTTATTTTTTTCCCTCACGAAGGGAGGATTGTTACAATGGATCAACTAGACTATTCTCCTGTAGACCTGAATGCATCTACTCACTCAACTATTCCAAAGGTGGATAATGCCAAGCCGCCTGTTGAGAATTTAGGGGTTGGAATGTATTTCTCTTTGATGGGTACTTTTGATATTCCACCTCCTACCGTTCATATAAATGCGATTTCATCCTCCAGGGCTCCTATTCGAAGAGATTTCTTCAGAACTCATTATTTTTCGGACCCTTGGACCTTACCTTCCCCTACCTCCACATTAGTGGAAGGTCAAGTGGGTGGAATGGAATTTCCAATGTCTACATCTGAGATTGCTTATCAATCTATTGTTGACTCTGTAGAGTCCATTCCAGCTCCTCTTTATCCGGAGGAATTGGATGGCGATGTGGCTCCGGCTTGGACACTTAGTTCTTCTTCCGCCCAGGATTGCCTTGATACCACTCTTCCATCTGAAGAGGCCATCCTGGAAGCTATGACTGGTATAGATAGACCGTGGGATGATTTTCATCATCGGTCTTACTTTTTACCTGATTTGAGCGAAGTTGAATCAAGTTTTCCAAGTCCTTTGTCTCCTGGTCCTGTTCACCCAGTCCTGAACCCTTTAGCACCAACATAGGTATATGCTGAAGGGAACATGGCTGTGATTTCTCCATTTATCCTGGTGAACATTTCTAGGGATCCCAATGTTATAGAAAATGTCTTCATCGGAGCTGAATGTTCCCCTGAAGAGATTCAGATTTATACCGATCTCTTTAAAGAGTTTAGGGATGTGTTCACTTGGTCTTATGAGGAAATGCCTGGTATAGGTCCATCTATTGTCCAGCATGAGATCAAGACTTACGAAAATGCTAAGCCTGTGAGGCAAAAACTTCGTCTGCTCAATCCTAGGAAGGCTGCAGCTATCAAAGCCGAGGTGGAGAAGTTTCTCAAGGCAGGATTTATTTTCCCTGTTCCTTTGACAGAGTGGGTTTCGAATCCTGTTCCCGTGGATAAAAAACAAGGAACAATTCGAGTTTGCATTGATTTCAGAGACCTTAATAAAGCATGTCCGAAAGATAATTACCCCACACCATTTATAGATCAGATTATCGATGAGTGTGCCGGTAATGAGATTTTCTCCTTCATGGACGATTTCTCTGGATACAATCAGATTACTATCCGTCCTGAAGATCAGCATAAGACTACCTTTATTTGTCCCTGGGGTACTTTTTCTTACAAGAAGATGCCTTTTGGTCTTAAAAATGTTGGGGCTACATTTCAGCGGGCCATGTCATATGCCTTCCATGACATCAAACATATTATCGAGGCGTATTTGGATGATTTAGCTGCTCGTTCTCGAAAGAGAATTGATCATCCTGCTCACCTCCGTCAAGTATTTGAACGATGTCGTTTCTACAAGATTAGGTTGAATCCGAACAAGTGTGTTTTCGCGGTCACATCCGGTCGGTTATTGGGATTCATTGTGTCTTCAAAAGGGATTAGGGTAGATCCCTTCAAGGTTGAGGCAATACTTCGGTTGCCTCCCCCATCATCTATTCGTCAACTTCAAAGTCTACAAGGAAAAGCTAATTTTCTTCGGAGATTTATCATAAATTATGCTGAAGTTACCAAAGGATTTATGATATTGTTGAAGAAGGGAGTTCCATTCTTTTGGGATGACTTCGCTCAGCGCTCATTCAATGCTTTGAAAAAAGCATTGACCTCTGCTCCTATATTGAGTCCACCTGATTATAGCAGGGATTTCCTTTTGTATCTTGCAGCAGCAGAATCTACCATTGGTATGGTTCTGGTTCAGGAGGACGATGCTCTGGAAGAGCATGTTATATACTATCTTAGTCGAGGCTTGGTAGGACCTGAAATCCGATATACTCCAATAGAGAAGCTGGCTTTAGCAGCTGTTCATGTTGTACAGCAACTCAGACATTATATTCTTCTACGAAAAACTTATGTTTTGGCAGCAGCCAGCCATTTCAGTTTGTTCTCAGTAGGCGAGTGATTGGGGGCAAATACAATATATGGATTGTGATTTTGCAGGAATTTGATCTTGATTTTATGTCTGCCAAGTCCAAGAAATCATTGATTTTCGCGGAATTAATCTCCGAGTTGCCCTGTGGAGAAGAGGTAGTTTATGATGAATCCTTCCCGGATGAACATTTGTTTCTCATATCTGCATAGGATCCTTGGTATGGAAATATCATTGTGTATCTTCAGACTGCGAAGTTTCCCTCTACTTTTTCGAAAGATGAGCGTCGTAAATTGCGTCACTTGGCTAAAAATTACTTGATTATTGGTGATGCCTTATACCGTCGAGGGGTTGATTCAATCCTGAGACGTTGCTTAACTCTCGAGGAAGCTGAGGCTGTGCTGAATGATTGCCACAGTGGAGCTTGTGGTGTTCATTTATCTGGGCTTGCTACAGCCCAAAAAATCTTGCGTGCAGGATACTTTTGGCCTTCAATTTTCAAAGATTGTATGGAGTCGGTCAAAAAGTGTCATCCGTGTCAAGTCTATACTCGAAAAATGCGCGCTCATCCAGCTCCGCTTTTTCCAGTCATTACTGTTGGTCCCTTTACAAAGTGCGGTATTGATTATACTACTTGTAACCCGCCTTCGGCTAAAGGTCACAAGTACATTATTGTAGCAGTAGACTACTTTACGAAGTGGGTCGAGGCTATGCCTACTTTGGGGAATGATGGTGAGACAGCAGCTCTTTTTCTTTTCAACCAGGTTATTGCTCATTTTGGTATTCCTAGAGAGATTTTCACTGATCATGGCAGTCATTTTCAGAATAGCATGATGGCTGAGTTGGCTCTAAAATTAGGTTTTTGGCAGGATCATTCATCTCCGTATTATCCTTAGGCCAATGGGAAAGTGTAAGCCGTGAAAAAATCCCTGAAGACCATTCTTCAGAGGACAATTAATAAAGCTCGATCCAACTGGAATATCATGTTGTATCCTTCACTTTGGGCATACAAGACATCAGTAAAAACTGCAACTGGCTTTACTCCGTTTCAACTAGTTTACGGGCTGGAATCCATATTTCCCATTGAATGTGAGATTCCTTCTCTTAAGTTAGTCGTTGAGCTTCTTCCTGACACTTCTAGTCTTGAAGAACATCTCCTTCATTTGGAACATCTTGACGAGCAGCGTCGCGATGCCGCCACAATGAATGAGGCACATAAGAAACGAGTCAAAGTTCAGTACGATAAGGCAGTCAAGCCTAGGGTTTTCTCGGAAGGCGACCTTTTTTTGGTCTATGCCCAAGAGAAGGATGCCTTGGGCGCAGGAAATTTTAAGTCTATGTGGTATGGCCCCTTTATCGTTAAAAAATTCCTTAAAAAAGGAGCATATGCCTTGGTTGATTTTGAAGGAAATGAGTTGTCGGAGCCCAGAAATGGGCTTTATTTGAAAAAGTATTATGCCTAGGCTTCGGCCTGGAATTTTTCTTTTGTATATAGTAGTTTTTATCTTTGTACATATCTGGTTTTTGGTCTTTGATGTGATGGTGATGTTTTTGATCTGCTTTGGCAGGTTGTGTCGAATGACATGAGTCATTATGGTTTTGCCGATGGTGCTAGTAGACACACCCAAAACTTGGCTTCCGCGGCTTGGGTACTTCATCATCCATCTGGTCAGCTGTTAGTATCAAGAGGAGTCTGCATTGGTCCTGTTTCCAATAATATAGCAGAGTACACTGCAGTTATTTATCTACTCTCGGAGGCAATATCTTTGGGTGTTGGTTCGTTGGTAGTTTTCTTGGACTCCCAGCTGGTGGTGTTGCAGTTGAACAATACTTATCGGGTTCGAGATCCATTTTTACTTCGGTTGTTTTTTAGGGTACGTTTTTTACAAAGATCATTTCAATTTTTAACATTCATTCATATTCCTCGAGCAGACAATTGGATGGAAAACTCATTAGCCAATCAAGCAATTGATTGGCATATTAATCATTCCATACAGTAAAATTTAATCATCAAAAACATCATGCATTTTTTATACATTTGTCACATCACATCATAAATCGCTGTATATATATATCTCATCAGAATGTTCAAAAAACTATACAAAATTTGGATCCATAAGTCATAAAAAATTAGGGCTTATTCCCAATCATGTTCAGTATCAAAAAATATACAGTCATCCGGTAATCATATCTATCTACTCCTGTGGTCCCTGCCCAAAATTCGTGTTCCTATAGAACACGATCGCAGTGGTGACTCAACGGAATAATCACACCCAGTCACGTGGTACTCCCACTGCCCGTCTCCGGATGGCCTCAGGTAGATCTTCCATTGCAGCCATAGTCAATTGGCGAGTTAAACCCTCCAAGTTCCTCTGTACAGCATGGAGGGTCCTGTCTGGGTCTATAGTATCCGCCTCGCCTCTGCGGCGCTTATGCCGTGGGTAGCCCTCAGGACGGACTGGTCCAATATCTGTATCATGATCATCATAATATTGTAATTCATTTTGAATCCAATCAAAAAACATGTTTTGTTTTCACATTTTTTCATATATATTGAAAAAATCATAAAAATCACATAATTTAAAAAATTGCAATCTTACCAATTGCGCCCCATGCTGCGCCAGGTGGAAGGACGAGGTCTAGATCACCACAGAAATCCATCCCGGCATAGGGGTAGTCCTCCACGGCGATGACTTGTTCTCCCCACCATTGGAAGAACTCATCGTCCCAGGTGGTTCGGGGAACTTCACTTCCCCCCAGTCTCTTCATCAGATCTACCCATCGGGAAATTATTGGGTCTCTAGGGCTGTTGATGGAAGAGATCACTTTGGGTCGAAGCCCAGGAATCTTCTCAAAGAATAATGTCATCAAGATGGTTCCATATCCGAAATGCTTTGTTTTCACTTTCCGGATGGAGGTCAGTTGTTGCTTCATATTCATTAATAGAGCTATGCACCAATCATATAGGTGAGCTAGGCATTCCACAGCTATGCTCATCTGAGTCCTGTATGCCTGATGCAAGGAAGCAGATCCTGCTACCCTGCCAATGGTGAATAGGATAATCTTCATGTGTAGATCTCTCAAATATTTTATAGCAATCTGAGTCACTACTTTCTTGGACCCCTCTACATAATAGACGTGGACATAGTCATCCACAGTAAGCCCTCCCAAAGGCTTGCTGTGCAAGGCTTGTATGTGATGTATCGGCAGAGAAAGTGGGAAGAGTATCTTCCACTCGTAGAGTTCGCTTAAAAAAATGGGTATCAAGAATATTTGAGGATGAGTCCATTTGAGGTAGCGTATGGGTGGATTTTAAATACTCTCATCAGTTGGAGTAATCAAGTTAACAGGGTGTTGATTGGACTAGGAATATTGGCAGAGATGGAACAGGAAATGCAAGTAATCAATAATAATCTAAAGGCAGCACAGGATAGGCAAAAGAGTTATGCAAATCAGGATGGTTTGTTTAAGGAGTTTCAGGTTGGGTAATAGGTGTACTTGCGCATCAAGCCCAAGAAGATCCCCTTGTGCATTGGATCATGTGCCAATTTGGAACCTCGGGTTTGTGGACATTTCAATATTCTTGAGAGGATTGGGCCAATAGCCTATCGACTTTCACTGCCTCAGACACTGCAAGTCCATGATTTTTTCATGTGTCATTACTTAAGAAGTATGTTAAATATTTTGATCATGTGATTCACTGTTTTGTATTGCAGGTGGAGCCAGAAGGATAATTTCAGTCGGAACCTTAGTGTATTTTGCAGAGAAATATGCTCATGCTCCGAAACCGAGAAATTGAGCAAGTTAAAGTGTAATAGAAGCACTTTGGGTTCAATGAATCTACATGGGAGATGGCGGATCAAATACGGGCTTTGTATCCTTCCTTATTTTCTGCTTGAACGAATGTTTTGGCATGTGTTTTTATATATTTTGGTATGATGTTTTGGTATATGTACATATGTATATGGATGTAAATTCCTCCATGAGAAATTTTATAAAGCTCCAATAAGTGGTATGGGTTTCATGTCATTATGATTTTATGTTGTCGTGTTGTCGTGTTGGTTTTCTTCTCAGTAGGTTGATCATTGTAAATAATGCAACAAGCTAAGCTATAAAGTTCCATGGGAAGTATGTTTTGCTTACAAAATCCCTATTGGCTGTAGGTGTCATTGAACACCGAGGACGGTGTTCCCCCAAGGGGGAGGGTTTTGTAACAAACCTGGTGAAATTTTCATGTAATAAAAGTTAATAAAGGTGAAATAATAACCAAGGTCATGGGACACGTATTCCAAGCTAAATGTTGAGCAAAACATCCTAGTGCGGGCGTTCATATGGTTTATTATGGCTATGGAAATTGGCAAAGGCAATGGATAAGGCTTTGGAAAGTCAAAGTGGCATTTATTGGCATTTATCTATGAAAATATTGGAAAATAGGAGAAAAGGAAGGTGAAAGGTCATATGTTGCAAGTGAGGAGGAAAATGAAGGGAAATAATGGAAAATGAAGAAAAAATAAGCCTCTTTAATAAAAAGTGTTTTGAGGATCGGTTCATGGCTTTTGTTCAGTGTAGTTTTGGAGCTCTCATTTCTCTCTCTCTCTCTCTCTCTCTCTCTCTCTCTCTCTCATACTCTTGGGCACTTCAAGTTTTCTTGGAGCACTCTTGGAGAGTCTGGCATACTTGGATATTTGGATCAAGAAGGAAAAGGAAGAGTAGGAAAGTGCAAGAGGACATCGATATCAACATCTACAACGATTTTTTACTGCAGGTACCGAGTTGCATGTGTGTTTTCCTCACTAGTTTTGGCATGCATGGCATATGCATGTGGTTTATTGGTTATTATCTATCATTGGCATGGAGGATTTCCTGGATTGACAGTGGATTTTCCTAGCCTTGCCATTTCCTGGATAGCCATGGTGTTGTGGGTTCATTTCATTGGCTTTTTTTTTCTGGTTGGTTCTCATGTGCCTTTGGTTGTGGGTTGATTCATTAGTTCCTGGAAGCCTTGGTTGGACAAACACTCTCGAAGCCCTGTAATAGATTGGGTTGAGTTACTATTCTTGGAAGTCTTGGTTGGAAAAACACTCTAGAATCCCTTGGTGGGTTGAGTTACTAGTCCTGGAAGCCCTTTTTGGACAAATGCTCTGGAAGCCTGGTGGAAGTTGTGGGTTGATTTACTAGTCCTGGAAGCCCTAGTTGGAAAAAACGCTCTGGAGCCCTGGACAACTTGGATAGAGACAAATTTTGTGATGGTTGTGATGTCTGACCATGAGGTGGAATCATTGATTGAGAGTTGAGGTGGTTTGGCCTCTAGAAGCCCTAGTTTGGTATTGATTGATGAGATTTATGAGATGCCACATTCATGCTTGGAATATGGCACATGGGTGAGAGATTTGGCTCAACCATGTATATGGTCCGGTGGAACATGGAAGTCTCAAAATTGGTTGCATTTTTCTTATGGAAATAAGATCTCTTTTCCTCTTATGTTGATTGGTAAATATGTTTGTTATTATGTGGCTTATAAGGTTGTTATGTACTTTTCATTTATGTTGTTTATATGTTGGTTATGAATGTGTTTTATGACAGTGATGATGTATGGCTCTAATCATGTTTTGATTTGTAAATGAATGAAAAATGTACCTATAATCAATAGATGATAATGGAGTTAATGTGATGAGGAAAAAATTCTTATTTGTGATTCTCAGATAAGTATGAGACCCCTATGTTAATATCTGTTATTTAAACCTATAGATTACATTTATTTGACATGTTTGATGATATGTCAGTCTTGGTTGGGGATATTCAGGCCTAGTCCTGGTGTCATTTTTTGTTTTGCAAGAATTTTCCTATTGTAATTTATAAATTCTAAGAGTTACAGGAATTTGTGGGCAGAGGTATAGCCCCAACCCTGGAAGCTAGCCTTAAAATCCGCAGTTGTTGGCACAACACTAGGTGAAAATTCTATGGTCGCACTGATGTAGGCTTATGCATGCGACTGGGAGGTTCTAGTTGCATTATTTCCATGTCAAGGAAGAAATTGGGGCTTTGACTCTTGAAAAGGTCAATGTGATGCAGGGGCTAGCCTCCTGGAAGGTTTTCATGGCTCCTAGGTGTCCTGTAGCAGGTGTATAAGGTCTGTGTAGTTGTGTGGTGTCAGTTCCACTTCTTTAAGGTGACCTGAGAGGTTGAATCAAATCATAGTAACTCTTCATCACATGTTTATCCCGGTTGGCCAGTTAACTAGGTAAATATGGGAGGATGTTGTTACAGTATCCAATGTAGGATCAGATAGGATTCGAGCTCTTATCCATGGTAAATAGTTCAAACAATGCCTAGAAGCTTCTCGAAGAGGAAGCTTCAGATTTATTTTTAAATTTCCTGAATTTCTAGAATCAGCGTACCTGCATAAAGGAGCAACTAGTGTTGACCAGCGCTGGTGTAGAAGGGAGAAACCAACACTAAAAGTGAGTGGCTAAATGGATATGGTGCATGTTAGGTACCTATATTACTAGTGTAGTCCCTTATTTTGTTAGTGTAGCCCCATTATTGTTATTTTTGTACCCATGTAGTCCAAATATTTATTATTGTGCCCAATAAATATCCTACTATTGTTATTATTTTTCCTTTACATTATTATTGTTAGGTCGGCTAGGATTATATTGTGACCCCATGGACTCCTATATACATAAAGGAGGTTTTTTCATTTGAATCATCCAAGAATTTTTCATTTATGTAATTTAAAGGAGGTTTCCCCCTCGAAGTGTTTGATTTCTAAGGCATTGATCTCTCTTTTCTTCTATTTTGGGAGCTGGTTTCATAACATTTGGTGTCAGAGCTTTGAATTCTAGGGTTTCGCTGCTTCAAACAGTTCATTGTGGAATTTTTTCTATAAATTTTTTTCTGCGAAGTTTCAAATGCTAAAAAAAAACACATTTGTGAAGAAATACTAAGGAAGTTCGTGTAAAAATTGCAGGTTTTGGTTCGCAATATTTTCAGAGATATGATCTGTGGAAGTTAGCGTTTTTGTAGGCTCCTAAATTTCATCTTAAAGAGGTAATCTTGGTAAAATCATCATAACTCTCTCTTTGAGCATCGGATTGGAATTCTGTAAAAAGTGAACAAATTTTCACAGACTTTAGTTTCTTGTATATCAATTTCAAAGCCGAAGGAGGAAACAGTGACATGTGGCACATCGTACAAGTTCTCTCTACTAAACTAGTGCATAATTAGGTCATTATGGGAGATTTCTCATAAATTTGTCTTGAAGAATCCAAATCAGGTTAGATTAGTGTCATTGGAAACAATATTTAGAGTGCCAATAAATAACCAAAGATAAAATCTTGGGGATCGGAAATCACAAAGATACATCAGTTTTAATATCGAGCTCCTCAAAAGCAAGAAAAAGGTGTGTATTTTTTTTTTTAATTGCCTAAGTCTTGTTTGAAAAATCAGTTTGAAGGGATTCCAAGGGAATATTGAAGCCCAAATATCAATATTGGTTTCTGAAATGGCCCCTAAAAATAATTCAACACCCATCAAGCCCTAAAAGGCTCTACTATGAATCATGAAGAGGAAGAAGTGCAACATGATATATCAAAATTACAAGAACAAGTGCAACAAATTTCACTCTCGCAAAAAGTAACAAAAAATTAAATGGATGGTTTGAAGAAAGGCATGGAAGCTAAGATTTATGGTTTGAAGAAAGACGTGGAAGCTAATATGGATGGTTTGAATAATGGCATGGAATCTAATATGGATGGCTTGGAAGCTAAGATGGATGGTGTGGAAGCTAAGATGGATGGTATCGAAGGCAACATGGAAGCTAAGATGGATGGTTTGAAGAAGGGCGTAGAAGCTAAGATGGATGATTTGAAAAATAGTACAGAAGGAAACATGGAATATTTGAATAAAGACATGGAAGGTTTGAAGGAAGGTTTTCCAAAGTTGCTACAAGAAAATCTTCCCAATGGCGAAAAATTAGTAGAGGAAACTCATGATGAGAACAAAAGAAATGTTAATCATGATTTCATAGACTCTAATGTTGGATTTAAGACCCACCATCTTCCAAATATAGATATGAGGAAGTTTGGTAGCAAGGATCCGATAACTTCGATACTACAAATGGAGCAATACTTTGAGCTCCATAATATGAAAAACACACAAAAGGTACGCATTGCAACTTTATATTTAGAACAAAATCATTTTATATGGTAGCTATGGCTTTGTTCTCATAAACCACTGGTCACTTGGTCAATTTTTACGGAGGAAATTATAGCACATTATGAGGATACAAAGAGCAACACCTTCTTTAGCCAATTGATAAATATCAAACAAAATGTTTCAGTGATGGAGCACATTGAGGACTTCCAAAAATTGAATATAAGGGTAAATAATATTCTAGAGGAACATAGGATTGATGTCTTCATAGAGACTCTGTTAGTCATCAGTATTTTTCACTTGTTGGTGATGACTATTTGTAACAGCCAAGTTTTCCAGCAGCTGATCTAAAAAATTGTCAAATTTTCCAGCAGCTGATCTAAAAAATTGTCAAATTTTCCAGCTGGAAAACACCCATAAATTTTTTTTTCCCTCTTACCTTTCAGTCCTCCCATGACGAGATGAAACCTCATTATCAAGTCCTATCTAGCCTCAGCCATACTAGCTTGTCCATCAGCTCCAAAGAAAACAGTCAAAATCTGTACAAAAAGCCTTCCCTAAGTTAGGTAGTGGCGCTTTAGGCATTTCTCCCTTGGCAGACTATCCTAAAGCCAAAGAACCTCTATCTGCTACAAACTAGTCATAACAGACCTTCCCACTCTACAAATAAATTTGGTTACACCCTTAACTCGCGCCACTAACAAACCCTGAAGTCTCAACAATACACATGCCCTAGGTCAAAACTGATATTAGGTGGTGTTTCAGTGTTTCAATGGATCTTTCAAGAACAGAAGTATGCCAGCATTCCCGAGAAGATAGTATTTGTTTCCACATGAGAAGATAGTTGCTTCTCATGTGATTTTGAGCCTGGGATGTAGCTACAGGACAGAGAGTTTTTTCATTAAGCTCCTGCGATCACAGTCAAAGAATGAAAGGACAGTGAAAGGAAAAATAACACTGTCAAAAGCTGATGAAATGGCATGACTGAAAAACTTCCTTCATCTATAAGCAGAGGGATTGAAGACTAAAAAAACCTCCTTCATCTATAAGCATAGGGATTGAAGACTGAAGAACCTCCTTCATTTTATAAGTAGAGGGTTAAGAGCGCCTCCTTCATCTATAAGCAGAGGGCCAATGGACAAAGTTTGATTTTAAGAATTGCACTGACTGTAAGACAATTTTTGAAGTACAGTAAGACAGCAACTAAGGGTCTCTGCATAAAAATGATGTTAAAGGAAAAGGGAAAGCATGAGTACTATAACTATCAAAGAAGCTGACTTATCTCCTATCATAGATCTCTTTCAAAGAAAATTGGAGCCAAAAATTGTACAAACCTTGCTGAGGGGTGTAATTTCCTTTAAAAGTTACAAAGACCCATCTCCCTGATAAACAGGCTTGACATTTAGTCTCTGTTCCTTTAAACAAAACAGAGTTGAAGAGTAGTTGAAATCAGCTGGGTTAGACACAGGCCAAAGAGTGATGGTTGTTTTTCAAAGGGTACTGTTCTTCCTGTTCATGAAGAATTTTCTTTCAAAATTACTCATCATAGTGGACAGAAGGCAATTCGAGTTTAGTTTTCCAAAAAAAACATTGCAACTAAGAACATATGTCCATAAATATGCAAGAAGGATTATGACATGTGTTTTTAATTCTGGAACAACATTCAAAACCATTGAAGCATGCCACTGCTACAAATGAAGGCTTGCTCCTTGTAAAAGAGGTCAAAAAATACCTGGCTGTTGCATTTTGAGTAAAGAATTTTTTTTTGAAAGAAGTTCCCTTTTGATGAACAGAGGATGATAAAGCCTAGGTGAATACAACTGGCCCTTACCCACAGTCAAAAGAGAATTTCAAACAGCACCTGCCAACTCAATCAGTTTCACAATAGGGCATGACTACCTCCAAAGCATCAGGAGCAAACACTGTCAGTTTAGGTTTCGAAAGGGTGAAGCTACCTCATTCAAAATGTCAAAGAAAACCTCACATGATAAAACAAGGTGTCTTTCTATAGGTTTTCTTTTTTAATAAGAAAAACAAATAAGTGATGATGATATTCAGAGGTGTTGCTTTTTCTATTCATAAAGACCTTTTTCAAACTTATCAAAAGTAACAGCAAATGAATCACACAAAGACAAGAGGTGGAAAAGGATATGGAAATGGCAGCTAAGTTTCTCCTCTAGTAAAAGGGTAGTATCACTCAAAAGGCACATCTACAGTCATTCCTGTGGCTCGAAGCAATTTTCCCTTCCACAGTACAGATATCAAAAGGGAAAACAATTTTTCATTCCTTAACGAGAAGCAGTAAAAGTTTTAAATTCTTGAAAAAAGTTTGTTTTACTTCAAAAGGGGGTCAGGCTTATAAAGGAAATGGTCATTACCACTATGACATTCACCTAAACAAAAAGAGCCTCAGGTTATGTTTTAGAGGAAATAAGCTTCACGTTTTGTTTTAAACCCAAAGGCATTTTCAAAAGTTTTCAAAAAACCTCACCAAGCAAGTGTGAAAAAGACTTTGACTTTTTCACTTTCAAAAGGAGTTAAGGACCGTTTCCAAGAGCTATTTTGAAATTCCAAAGTGCACACAACGCCTCCTCCTAGCTGCTCGCTGGACCTAAGAGGCATTTCAAGCTAAAACACAGAGTTTTCAGGCTTTTTAGGCTGCGCGGCACGCCTGTAGAAACGCGCGGCGCGTTCAGGCGAAATTCTACAAAGGGATTACACTGTCGTGCGGCGCGCCTGTAGCAGCGCGCGGCGCACCTATAGGTGCGGTCACAGCAGCATGAAGGCCAACCCGAAACCGTTTCTTTTGCGCGGCGCCTTCCCTTTTAAACGTGTCACGCATATATTAATAGTCCAAACGCCTTCCAAAGGCCCTGAACGCTGCTCAAACTTGTCAAACAAGGGCTTCCATCCATTTTTGAGGTATTTCTATTTGTTTTCCTGGTATGGTCAAGTTGCTAAATGAGAAATATTTTCCATGTTTCCAAAGCTAAATGGTGATCGAATATAGAGGGTCTTGCTACAAATCAAAGTGATGCGTTAAATATTTTGAAGAAGTTTGTTGCAGTGGGAGGTTAGTGGAGTGATTCATTAATTTCGAAGAACCTAGAGCTACCCTCAAGATAGGGCAAAACCATAAACTTTGTCAGCTATGTTGTAGTGGTGAAAAGCAATATCAGTGTTGCCTCTTTGTCCATGAAAAATACTTTAATGAGTAAAGCTATTAATACAATTTAGAGGTGTTCTGTCTAACTGTGGGTGAGAGATAGTGAACATAAGGAGGTTTGATATTTTTGTTTAAAGATCCCGGCTTGCAGTGGCTATGATTGCCCAACACTGACATAGTGAAAATGGTGGGTTTTTATTAATGTCAAAATACCTAATAAATGCCCTCGAAACAGTGTTAAAAGGTGGTGGCAGTGTTTAAAGGGAGAAACACAGTATTTGAAAAGTGAAACAGTGGGCCAAATTTCAACAACAGTGATCATTGTATAAGTGATTTTTCATTTCAAAGGTCCATCTCTGTGTGGTAAAAATCAAAAAACCAGTGTTTCCTCCTTTGTTCCATGAAAACAAACTTTAGTGAATAAAGTTGTTTAAACAGTTTGAAGGTGTTTCTGTCTAACTGTGTGTGAGAAATAGTGAACACAAGGAGGGTGTTTTGATTGGGAGGAGTTTTTTTCCTCTGTCTAAATACTAGGCTGCCTTGCTTACACCAAAAAACCAAGAGCCCTGTCGCCTTACCCAAGCACAAAAATCACTTGACTGTGTATACCTTTTATTTGACTGTGTGCTTGCTATTTAAACTGTTTATTGATTGGCATACAAAAGGGGAAGAGAAGTGTTTTGGGAGGAGCAGAGACCTGATATCAAAGAAAACATTTCACACAGCATTTGAGGCGATTCGCCTTGGTCAAACAGTGGTTGACAAAGAAGACAGAGTTGTGTTTGAGAGAACATTTCAAAAAACCAATTGAGGAAGTTTGGTTTTGCAGAGAGCATCCAGAACAAGATGCCTCCCAGGCAGGATAGTAGGAGTGGATTGCATAAGAGATTTGAGCCTATTTCCACTGAAGAAGTGAATGCCCACCCATCAGTCTTATTCAATTTACATGAGGTGGGATGTTTAGATTTTTTTCAAAGAGTGCAAGAGGTGAAGAGCTTTTTTCCTCTGACACACCTTTGTGCTTTGAGGTTTCAAGACAAGCATTTCCAACTGGCAGGCCTTGACTTCAAATTCTCTCCAAGATCCATCTCCAAGGCCACTAAAATCCCCTATATTGGGGAAAATTGGTTTAAACAAAGCCATTTGGACTCAGAAGATTACAAGCCCTTTCTAAAGCCTGAGCACAAAGAGTCATGTCCTTCTATTTTCCCTTTCTCATATCTTTTAGCCAGCTACGCCCCCCTCATGAAGATCATCATGAAATACTTCACTTGTGAGGTAAGATTCTCCCGAATTTATGCATATCACATTTGACTGCTCATGCATTTCACTAGGGCCAGATTGCTAAATCTTCCTTTCTTCTTACATAAGAGCATTGAGAAAATGGCCTCCACTGTTCAAAAAAAAGCCTCCTTCACAGCAAATAGCCTGCCTCTTCCATCACTCTCTCATCAAAGTCATCATTCTTCATCAACTTGAAAAGAGGGAGGTCTCTTGGGATACTTCCATCACTCATCCAGATTTCTCCACTGTCCCTCTAGTCCATACATCCCCTACACCTCCTACTCATCACCCCTCACCTTCTTCTAGCAGACATATTCCCAAAAATCTCAATTTTACCACAGAACAAACCAAGGAGCCTGAAGAAGAGGAAGAAGGACATGAGGAGGAAGAAGGACATGAGCAAGAAGAGGAAAGTGATGATAAGCAGCAGCAAGGGGATGAAGAAGAAAGTGTTGAACAGCAGCATCACAGTGAGGGTGAGAAGACTTTTGATGATACACAACATACTTATGATGGGGGTGAGCAGCCTTATGATGACACACAGCAACCAAAAGAGACTGAGCAGGAGCAGCATGAAAATTTTGAGCAGCAGTAGCATGAAGATGATGAACAAGGGCAGGAAAGTGATGAACAGGGGTAGCCAAAAGATGATACACAGCAGCTACAACAGCATGAGTAGAGGCAACCTCAGGGTAAAGAACAACAGCCTCTTCAAGAGGAACAACAGACTCAAGAAGAAGAGGGGCAACAGGATAAAAAGTTGCAAAGCAGTGAGGAGGACAACCCTCAAAAGGAGATACAAAAAGGCAGCCTAGGCATCCTTGAAGAGAGCCAAGACATTGGAAAAAATGAAGGGCAAAGTGACAAGGGTAAAGAGCCCATGGAGCATGTGCTAGCTGCCTCTCCAAGGCAAGGGGCCATGCTCTCTTCTCCGAAAGTCGCCAAGCCCCGGACAGGAAAGAAAAGGGTGCCTAGATTTATCACTCCAAATGTTACTAGGGCCCTCCAAAGAAAGGGAAAATTTCCAAAGAAGCCCATGGTCGATTTGCCCAAGAGGAAGAGTACTAGAAGGGCCACCCAAAGCAAGGGGAAGGGCAAGGAAGAAGGCAATCATGAATAGGAGAGTGCATTCAACATCATCCAAATCCAAAGCGATGATAGTGATAATGAAGCCTGGATTCTAGAAAATCTCTTGATCCAAAGAGAAAGCCAAATTGATGCCTTGAAGGCTGATCTTCATAGAGCTAGGAACTTCAATCAATTCTTGCAAGTTCAAAACAGGAAGATGAGTGTCCATATGGCTGTTTATGAGACACGGGCAATCAAATACAAGAAGGAGGCCTCCAAAACACAAGTGAGGTTGGAAGAATTCATGGGTGAGTTCGATGAAATTGAAGGCGAAGATCAGCCTAGGCGAAAGAGGCCAAGAACCATGGGGCTTAAAAGGGCCCTTGAGAAGCAAAAAGAAGAGGAAAATTCCCTTATCCAATCTACCCCTCTCACTGCATTGTTCGAACAAGAAATAGAGAACAATCGGGAGGCATGGCTTGAGAGAGTTAATGACCACTTGGAGAAGAAATTGGAGAAGGAAAATAGGGACTTGGACCTTCAAAGGAGAATGACAGGGCATTATAAAAAGCTAAATCATTTTTCCCGGCGAAAGTTGAAGGTTGCTCAAGAAAAACTCAAGGAGGCCAAAGGGAAGCGCCCGGCACAAAAATTGAGGAAATACACCTCAAGACTTCAAATCTTGGCCTCCGCTTCACAACATGTTTCTGAAAACCCTTGAGGGTCATGCTCACCAATTTTGGGCGAAATTCGACATATTTTGGTTTTTTGTCATTTTTGGGTTTTTGGCCAAAAACCATGGGCATCGCCATTTCAGTTTGGGGCATCATCAAAGGATGATAATGGTGTCATTGGATGCCATATTTTCAAAGGCACATACTCAGCGATTTTCAGGACAATTGAAGATCTTTTGCAGAACAAAATGGCGAAAAATGCTTGCTTTTTCTACACTTTGCCCGGTTTATTAGCAAGGTTTATTTTTTGGTTTTTTACACACGGGCCTATTTTTGGATGACTTTTAGTGGTCATTTGGGATCAAACTAAACATTTTCAGAAAGTAGACACTCATAGCTTTCCAACGAGCTACCATGAGCCTCATTTCGACATCGGGAAGGCTTTCAAAAGTTGCCGGAAAGTCAGGGGACCTTTTTCTGATGTATTTTTTGAGTATTTTTGTAAAAATTGAACCTTTCAAAACTGATTTTTCCTCATGTGCGTTTAGCTATTTTTGCACGTGAGAAGTTATGAAAAGTCAATTTATTTCCCTCTTTTAGCATTTTTTAGATATTTTATGAGATATTTTGTGCCTTGGGCTTTGCAAAGCCTCAAGGACAAAATAAGATATTTTGGATAGGCCAATGAGATTGAAAGTTGAACTAAGAGGTTTTCCTCACTTTGGCCTATATATTCCAAAGGCTTTCATTGTAAACAAGGCTGAACTTGATGAATAGAAGCAATATATGGTCATATAAGCTTTGGAATAAATACTTGTCTCATGCTTTTGGATAGTCTCTTGGATGTTCTTGGATGATGAAAGAGGATTGTTGTTGGATTCCATGACTTGGTAGAATGGTATAGTGTCTCTCTTTGTTTTGTTTCCTAGTTTTCATTCATAAATCCATGTTCTTGCTTGCTATAGGACAGTAGAGAACAAATTTGAGACATGCCCTTGGAGGCACCTCAAATTTCCTGTTTCTTCATAGCTTCCATGTTTTCTTCATTCTTAGTCACATTAAAGAATTCTTGATTTCTCTTTAATAACTTAAGGATATTGTTGCTTGTTTCATTCATGGTTTTATGCATTCTAAGTATGATTTACAGTATGCCCTGATTACTCATGGCTAGCCATAGCTCCATCTATGAAATTTCTCTTTGACTAATTAGATTGTCATTTGTTGAACCAAGGAGGTCTTGTTCAGATCTTGCCCTTTTGCCTAAGACCATGAAATCTTGTTTTCAAAGTGCCCAATAACTTGAAGTACTGTGTTTAGGCATTCCGGCATAGTGATTTGAGTTTTTTGTCTGTCTTAAGTGTATTTCCCCAAAGTCTGATAGCCATTTCCCAAAGTTATAGAGTTGTATATCTCTATGCATGGCTTGAATGTTTATTTCTATGTATTGATTAGCTTATAGTTACATTTCTCATGATTAATGGTTTTCCCTACCATGTTTATATCAGCTATTAAACTAGTTATGCTTGAAATCCTTTGTGGTTCACAAACTTGATGTCCATATTACTCCATTTTGCCCAAAGATCCTTTCTACCTCGAATCAAATCGGCCCTTCAACAACCTTGTATCACCGTTTGATAGCTTTCTTGACCTCTTCGACCCCATAGCCCAGTTGATCTGACATCTTTTTACCTATCTTATATCTTTGATCAGTTTCATCCCTCACAACCTAAAAACCAAAACCAAAAAACCTACTTCATAGCTAGCCTAAAATCATAACATAATAAGCAAACACACAGATATCCCTTATACAAATAGAGAGAGCCCTCTCTGAGTCCAGGAAGGCTAGGTCCTTGGGCTCCAAATATTGGTTTGATGTTACACTGTCATTTGGCTTGCCAATCAGCCAAATCACGGGACCCTAACAGACTCTAACGGATAACATACAACATGAGGTTCACCTTTGGGAACCTGAAACATTGGAGAAGGCATTCAGGTCGGAAAGAAAAATTGAAAGCAAAATTATGGCGACAAGGAAGCTTACCACTTACAACTATAAAGATGGAAGTGTCGCTACTCCTAGACTTCCACAACATACAAGGTTGACATCACAATAATTGGAATAAAAAAGAGCAAAAGGGCTTCGCTATAGTTGTGATAGTGTTGGGAAAAATACTGAGAGGGGGGGGTGAATCAGTATTTAGTGCAGACAATAAAACTTTTTTATTTCTTTCTTAAAAACCCATACGCTACTTTCCTTCATCCAACTAGCGTATATACGCGGATTTTCTTTACAGAACTCGCGTATATCCAGTGATCTAATTATGCATTTAGTTCTTGACTTAGATCATTGCATTACTCATTCATCAGATGTTTTAGAAAACAGTAAACAGATGCAGAAAGAACATAATAATCATCACACATAAGCAACACATATGAACACCAGGATTTTTAGGTGGAAACCCAATTCGGGAGAAAACCACCGCTGTCGTCGTCTCAGTCTTCAATCTTTATTATTAAGAAAACTTCTTACAACATGTACTGGTGCAGACTCATACCGATGCGCGAGCACTCACACGGTGCAACCTTCTCCTGGGTTACCCGACCTCTTACGGAAAGGAGCTACAACCCCACCTTCTCGTTACTAGCCTCTCCTGGAAGAAACTACTACCCTCGATATAAGCACCGGCTTCTCTCTTGTGGCTTTACGCATACACTCTTTGATTTTATTGTGAATCACTATGGAACCATGTTTTGTCAATTTTCGTAGATTTCTTCAGGTTCTTCAGCAGATTTGCGCCAGGTCTTCTTCACTTCTTTTCAGATCATTCAAGAGATTCACCATTTCTAGATCTAGAGATCTTTAACCTTCACCATGTTCATAAATGCATCATAGATTCAGATCTATCAATCAAGAGCAGAGTTCAACCATGCAGATATACTTCAGAGTGAACTATTCATTAAAGCCCAGAAACTTGCCCCCACTTTGCACAATGATTTTCTTCTCCTTATATAGGTTTATCCTTTTTCAATACCATGAGCCAAAACCACATCACTTCCGATGGTATTCCTGGACGGGATCAAATAGACAACCCAGCGCTCAATACAATGGGTCAATACCATGGTAATAACCCCTGGTTTGACACGTTTAGAGCGCAAATGACCATACGCGACTTGTCACATACTTTTCTGCATACATACGCGACTTCCCTTTACTAAACTCGCGTATGCCTTGTGACATACACTTTTCATCATTGTTCTAGCACATACTGATATTTCTTACTTCTACAACTTCTGTACTACTTGTAGAACATCATTAATTAGTATATCAAGTCAGTTTCCATCAAGTACAGCTTCATCAAGTAGGTTGCCATCATCTTCATCAAGTGGGTTGCCATCAAGGACAACACATTGCATCATATTGCCAAAAATCTCCCCCTTTGGACTTGATGGCCTCCCCCTTTGGACTTGATGGCAACCACGATGCTGTTTGATCACAACAGATAGATACATTAAGCATAATGATATTCTCCCCCTATTCAAACACCATGTCACTCTCCCCCTTTGACATCAAGGGCAAAGGGCGGATCAACACCAACACAAGGTTTTTCTTCTCATGTCGAAAGAAGAGCGCTGTAAATCTGATGTGCACTAAAGTTGCCATGCTCCCCCTGAGTTCATGCCGGATCTTCAAACATGTTTTTCAATGAAGTACATGACTCTATGACCTTCCTATCACCAAGGACTCATACTTACATCAAAGATCCAACCAAGTGGATTTACAGATGAGACTCAATTACCCAACCAAGTGGGTTTACATATTGAACAAGTCCTTACATGACTGAATATTACAATTTACATCATATGTTTCAACATGACCTTTTCATCAAATTACAAATATGACTCTTTATACCCAATACTAAAGGATCTCAAGAGAGAAATCACAATTCAGAATCATCATAATGTCAACAATGCATTATTCTCAACAAGGCTAGTGCTCCCCCTGAATATGTGCATCGTGAACACTTTCAACAGCACATCATCAAGGCATCTTCACCCAAAATCAGAGAATGAAACAGAAATATAAGAGCCGAAATACCACCAGAGACTTCAAAAAGCATCAGAGATACCAAACTGCACCATAGCTTGTGCTGAAGAAATGCTGACCCAAAAAAAAATTGTCAGCAACCGCACATACGCGGTTTTCTGTCCATGAACTCGCGTATATACGCGACTGTCTTTCAGGAAACCCGCGTATCCAAATTAATCTTCAGAATTTTAATCAGATTTGATCCTCTGCATCACAGAGACTACTCCCAGCTTCTGTCTGAGATATTCGAACACTTCCCTGGGCAGAGGTTCAGTAAATATATCAGCAAATTGTTCTTTGGAGGGAACATACTCCAACTTCACCTTTTGTTCAAGCACTTGTTCACGTAAGAAATGATACTTGATGGGAATGTGCTTGGTCTTGGAATGCATAACAGGATTCTTTGAGATATTGATGGCACTTGTATTATCACACATAATGGAAATAGGAGGTGAACATTTGATTTGGAAATCTTGTAAGGTTTGCATCATCCAAAGAAGTTGAGTGCAACATGATGCGGCAGCCACATATTCTGCTTCTGCTGTAGATAAGGCAATAGAGCTTTGCTTCTTGTTGAACCAAGATACTAACCGGGGCCCCATATAGAATGCACCACCACTAGTGCTTTTCCGATCATCAACATTTCCAGCCCAATCTGCATCAGTGTAAGCATGAAGAGTGATATCAGCATTCTTTGGATACCATAGTCCAAAGTCTTGATTTCCTTGTAGATATTTGAATATTCTTTTGATAGCCTGAAGGTGAGACTCTTTTGGATTAGCTTGGAATCTTCCAACAATCCCAACTGCATGCATAATGTCTGGTCTAGTCCCAGTGAGATAAAGTAGACTTCCTATCATAGATCTGTATTCTGGTTGATTCACCGTGGGAGAATCATCATGAGAACTGAGATTACATCCGATTATCATTGGTGTACTTACAGGTTTGCACTCTTCCATGCCATACTTCTTCAGAATTTGCTTAAGGTATTTTTCTTGTGATAAGAATATACCATCTGTAGTTTGATGCACTTGCAAACCAAGAAAGAATGTTAGTTCCCCAAGTAAAGACATTTCAAATTCTTGCTGCATGACAGAAGCAAATTTCTGACTCATAGATTCTTCATTACTTCCAAAAGTGATATCATCAACATATACAACCACAATCAATAGTTTATCATTTTCAATTTTTGTGTATAAGTTGCTATCAGCGGACCCCTTTGAAAATCCTTGTTGATGAAGATATTTGTCAAGGCGATAATACCATGCCCTTGGAGCTTGTTTGAGACCATATAGAGCTTTTTTAAGTCTACAAACAAGGTTTTTATCATTTCCCAAAATGAATCCTTCTGGTTGTTCTATATAAACTTCTTCTTCTAGATCACCATTGAGAAATGCAGATTTAACATCCATTTGATAAACTTTGATTTGTTGAAAACTTGAAAAGGCAAGAAACATTCTTATGGCTTCAAGTCTAGCTACAGGAGCAAAAGTTTCTTCAAAGTCTATACCTTCTTGTTGAGTATACCCTTTGCAAACAAGTCTAGCTTTATTTCTTATGGCATTCCCATTTTCATTTAACTTGTTTTTGAATATCCATTTAGTTCCAATGACATTTTTGTTATGAGGTCTTGGTACTAATTCCCAAGTGTCATTTTTTTCAATTTGATCAAGCTCTTCATTCATGGCTTGAACCCAACATTCATATTTGCTAGCTTGATTGACATTGTGTGGTTCAATGGTGGATAGAAATGCCAGATAGCTAGAGGATCCTACAAGAGTCCTTCTTGTTTGTACACCTGATGCCTTATCTCCCAAAATCTGAGATTCTGGATGATTCTTTTGAACATATCTGGAAGGAGCCTTTTAAAATAAATCATCTTCATGTTCTTCATTGGATCCACTGTCTATATCATTCCTATTTGATGTAGAAGGACAATAGTCACCATCATCTTCTTCTGTTGTTTGTTTTTCTTCTTTAGGGGCTGCAGGAGACTCATCAATGACAACATCAATACATTCAACAATATTTCGAAGCCTTTTATTGTAACATTTGTATGCTCTGCTTGTAGATGAGTAACCAAGAAGTATCCCTTCATCTGATCTAGGTTCAAACTTGCCAAGCTTTTCATCATTATTTTTGATAAAACATTTACTTCCAAAAACTCTAAAATGCTTCACAGAGGGAGAATTACCATACCAGAGTTCATATGGAGTTTTGTCACTATTTACCCGAACATGTGCCTTGTTGAGAATGTTTGCTGCTGTATGTGCTGCTTCTCCCTAGAAAATGTCAGGTGTTCCAGAATCATCAAGCATAGCTCTAGCCATTTGTTGAATTTTTCTATTCATTCTTTCTGCTACGCCATTTTGTTGTGGAGTGCCTGCTACAGAGAACTGTCTTTTTATGCCATGTTGTTCACAAAATTCAAAGAATTCATTTGATGTATATTCTCCTCCTCGATCAGATCTAAGACACTTGATTTTTAGATCTAATTCATTTTCCACCAATGCTTTGAAGATCTAAAATTTTTCAAATGCTTCATCTTTGTGTTTAATCAACCCGATCCAACACATTCTAGAGAAATCATCAATAAATAAGATATAGTATTCTTCCCCACATGGTGAATTTTTCCTCATAGGTCCACATATGTCAGTATGAATGAGTTCAAGAGGTTTACTTGATGATCCTTCTTTGGCATTAAATTGTACTCTGGTCTGCTTACCGAATTGGCAAGATTTGCATATGATACTCTCTGGTATAGTAATATTGGGAAGACCACGAACAGCATTAAGTCTGCTTGATTTGTTGATTTGAGAGAAGCTTAGATGCCCCAACCTTCTATGCCATAGCCAGTTTTTATTTACTCAAGTAACATTGTTCTTTGCAGTTCTTTAATACATACAGGTTACTTGGAGTTCTTTTTCCTTTTATAATAGTTTTACCTGTATCAAGATCACGAACCACACATTCTTTTGAACTAAAGACAACTTCAGTTCCTTGATCACACATTTGACTTACACTTAACAGGTTATGTCTTAAGCCATCCACATACATTCTTTTAGAAATACAGACCCTTTTCCTTTAATTACAGCAGGGGTATCATTTCCAAATGTAACTTTCTTTTACTTTTCTAGAGCATTATATGCAAGAAGTTTGCTTTTGTCACCTGTCATGTGTTTTGAGCATCCACTATCAATGTACCATTGATTTTCTTCGCCTTCTACAAATAACGCTATCCCACAATTTTCAACCTGTAATTCCTTCTTTTTCCATACTTTGGAATTTGAAGGAAAATCCTGTTTTGGCTGGACTTTGCTCCTGCATTCAGATTCTAAATGGCCAAAGTTATTGCAATAAGTACATTCAACTTCATTTTGAAGAGGAGAAAAGTTGTTATAGGTGTTCTTCTTTGGTTCAATATCCATCATTTTCTTTCTTGCTTCTCTTGTCATGATGGTTTTATAAGCAACACATTGAACATCTTTATGACCAAAATTGTGACATGAGAAACATTGTCCATTGAAGTAGAAATTTTTGCGATCATGAAATCTTCTATTTGAATTTACCTGTTGGTTGTAGCTTCTTTGAAAGACATCCCTGTTAGTGTTCCTTGAATTGTGATGATCATGCTTTACCTGTAAAGATTCTTTATTCCCTTGCTGAGTGGTTGAATGTAGTAAACCAACTGTAGTTGCTTTTAGATAATTTGGTGCTGAAGCCTGAGAGGATTCTCCGGTATATCCAAGACCTGTCTTTATAAGAGAACGTTGTACCTTGATAATCTCATCTAAGGTTTCAGATCCTTTAGCAAATCTAATATTCAGAGCCTTTACTTTCTCAAATTCTTTTCTTTGACTTACCACTTCACATTCTAATTTCTCAATGTGTTTCTTTGCTTCTTCAACCTGCTTTTCCAGAGTCTCTATGGTTATTTTCTTTTCTTCTAAGATAATTTTACATTCTTCTAAGCATATTTTGAGTTGATTGTTTTCTTCAAGGAAATCATTGTCCTCTAGAGCATCCACAAAAGTATCCTTTTCATCTTTAGATTCAAATTCCATGAGAAGTCTAAGATTTTGTTCACATTCTTCCTCACTATCAGAGAACCCATCACTGTCTTCATGAGTGTAGTAACTTTTGCTAGACCGGTGCTTATTCCTTCTTTCTAGTTCCTTCCCTTTTACAGATGTTTCTTTATAAGGACACTTGCAGCGTAATGACAAACTCTTCCACAATCAAAAATTTTGAAAGGAAGCTTACCTCTGAACCGTCCTGTGCCAAGTTGAAGTTTCTTTACAAAATTTGCCTCATCTTCTTCTAAGATATATCTAGATCCTTCTGCCTTTTGAACTTCTTTCCCCTTTGTAGAAGCTTTAAAAACAACTTCTTTGACTTCAGAAGGTCCTCCTCTCCTCATTTCGTATGCAGTCAGTATGCCATGAAGTTGCACCACAGTAAGAGTTTGAAGATCCTGTTTTTCTTCAAGAGCAGAGACTTTTGATTCAAATTTTGTTGTTAGTGATCTTAAGATTTTCTCAACCAAAGTAGATTCTGCTATTGTTTCTCCCAGGTTTCTCATACAATTGACAATATCATCAAGACGTAAAAAGAAACTAGAAATACTCTCATCATTATGCATTCTCAAGTTTTCATATTCAATTCTGAGAGTTTGGAGTTTTGCACTTTTTACCTTTGCATCACCTTCATAACTTAGGATGATTTTGTCCCATATTTCCTTTGCTGTATTTAGCTGCATAACCTTGACAAATTCTGATTCAGTTAGACTTCCCAATAGTGCATTGATCGCCTTTGCATTTGTTTCATAATTCTTCTTTTCCATCGGATCTGTTGGTACTGCGGCTGGATATTGATATCCTTGTTCAACAATGGCCCATATATCTGCTCCCATAGACTGAAGATAGGATCTCATCCTTATTTTCCAAAAGATTAAATTGCTTTCGTTAAAGAGTGGAGGCTTGATAGATGTTGTTCCATCTTGATTGCTCATCTTGCTTGATCTTCCTTCTAGCGGCTAAGCTTTTTCAGAAGGACCTCCTCTGATACCAATTGTTGGGAAAAATACTGAGAGGGGGGGGTGAATCAGTATTTAGTGCAGACAATAAAACTTTGTTATTTCTTTCTTAAAAACCCATACGCTACTTTCCTTCATCCAACTAGCGTATATACGCGGATTTTATTTACAGAACTCGCGTATATCCAGTGATCTAATTATGCATTTAGTTCTTGACTTAGATCATTGCATTACTCATTCATCAGATGTTTTAGAAAATAGTAAACAGAGGTAGAAAGAACAGAATAATCATCACACATAAGCAACACACATGAACACCAGGATTTTTAGGTGGAAACCCAATTCAGGAGAAAACCACCGCTGCCGTCTTCTCAGTCTTCAATCTTTATTATTAAGAAAACTTCTTACAACATGTACTGGTGCAGACTCATACCAGTACGCAGGCACCCACCTGCAGAAGGTTACAACCTTCTCTCATTTACCAGCCTCTTCTGGAAGGGAGCTACAACCCACTGCTTCTCGTTTACCAGCCTCTCCTGGAAGGGAGCTACTACCCCCTGATATAAGCACCAGCTTCTACTGACAGAAAGCTTCTACATACATACTAAAGGTTTCAACCCTCAGATCCACTGCAGACCATGTTTCATCAATTTTCAAACCAGATTTCTTCAAGTTCTTCAGCAGATTTGCGCCAGGTCTTCATCACTTCTTTTCAGATTATCCAAGAGATTCACCATTTCTAGATCTAGAGATCTTTAACCTTCACCATGTTCATAAATGCATCATAGATTCAGATCTATCAATCAAGAGCATAGTTCAACCATGCAGATATACTTCAGAGTGAAGTATTCATTAAAGCCCAGACACTTGCCCCCACTTTGCACAATGATTTTCTTCTCCTTATATAGGTTTATCCTTTTTCAATACCATGAGCCAAAACCACATCACTTCCGATGGTATTCCTGGACGGGATCAAATAGACAACCCAGCGCTCAATACAATGGGTCAATACCATGGTAGTAACCCCTGGTTTTACACATTTAGAGCGCAATTGACCATACGCGACTTGTCACGTACTTTTCCGCGTACATATGCGACTTCCCTTTACTAAACTCGCGTATGCCTTGTGACATACACTTTTCATCATTGTTCTAGCACATTCTGAAATTCCTTTCATCATTACATCTGAGTTGCTCTGTAGACACATCATATCATATCAGATTTACATCATTACCAAGTCCATCAAGTCAGGAATAACTTCATCAAGTAGGTTGCCATCAAGGACAACACATTGCATCATATTGCCAACAGATAGAAAATACATTAAAGGTCATAAGTGTGCTGAGAATAAATTATTTTACATATATTGTGAAGAGGAGGAATAAAAGGAACAAGAAACTTCAAAAGAAGAGGTTATACACCAAGAACCAACCCTAGAGGAAGAATAAATGAATCCGACCATATCTTGTAAGGCATTAGCAGGAACTACCACTCCTCAAACTCTCAAGATAGAAGGACATATCAAGAAGAAGAAAAAGTAATTGTTCTTATTGATTCGGGTAGTACCCATATTTTCATTCATTGTAAGGTAGCCAAGGAATTTAATTGCTTCTTATACCCACCACCAGAGTGTCAAGTGATGGTGGAAAATGGAGGAACTATAAATTGCTCTAGAAAGTGTCATAATATCAAGATAACCATGGTGGAATATGTATTGAATATTCCAATTCTTTCCATTCCAATGGGTGGTGTTGATTTTGTATTAGGAGTACAATGGTTACAATATTTGGTGACGATAGCTTTTAATTTTCAAGAACTTTTCTTGAAAAAAAATTTGGAAGGAAAGGAAGTTGAATTACGGGGTATCGTAGGGAAGCTAGGAAAGATAACAAGCTCTAATTTCATGACAAATATTCTGAAGAAATAACATCGAGGCGTCATTTCACATTTATGCTCACTATAAGTTTTAACATCAAAATCATCTATTTCTCCAGCTCTCCAAAAAGTCTTGGACAGTCATTCCAAGGTGTTTGAAACTTCCAAAGGACTCACACCTATTCATGATCATGATAATTCTATTCATTTGATTCCAAGAAGTGTTCCTCCAAACATCAGGCGTTATAGATATCCTTTTGTCTTGTTATCACTCCACTATATCTCCTAAGGTTGAGAAGGAGACTAGAAAAGGTAACCACTGACCACTTTAACCTAGTAGCTAGCCCTACTAGGCTGAGAGGGCTCTCTCAATGAGATCATAGCCAAATTTACTAGATCATGGAGATTTGAGGCTAGGTACAGTAGGCTCTAGGGTTTGATTGATTTGGATTTTTGTGTTGGATGAAAATGGACCTTTAGAGCTAGGCTTTGAAACTCGATTAGGGTTACAAGAGCAAAAATTGCAAGGGAATAAAGGGGAAAGGTAGATAAGCTTAAATTACCAAATAGGTTGTATGATTATGGTGTAGGATGAAAATAAAGATCAAGAACAAGCATATAAGTATGAATTCATTCCCCAAGAAGAAAATAAACATAACATCATTATCTTATCAAAACAGGGCATGTATTCTTCATGAATCATGCTTAAAAAACGGGAAAGACAATGAGTGACAGAAATAAATATGAAATGGAAAAATAAAGCATTCAATGGAGTGAATTACAAAAGAGAAACATAGCCATACAAACTCACCACGTGAATCCATAAATTTAAGCTGCAACTTTTCTCTGTTTTCACTATGTTACTTTGTCAAAATGAAATACACTAGCTCAATGTCCAAGACTCCAACCCCTGGAAATGATTACAAAAGGCCTCATATAACTACTGAGGTAGAAATCCTCCCTTGGAGGTCAAATTTTCCAGCAAAAAAATCAAATACATGCATCTATCTGAAGTCAGCTACACCCTGGGGAGGCTGCACAACAAATTCCTCCTTTTCCTAACCACTAGAGACATATCCTCAAAGAAATAAATGGAGGATAAGACACATATTCAACTCCATTTTTACCATTTATAGTTACATTTTGACTTTTACATTCATCCACATTCACATTTTACTTTTACAAAAGTCAAAGTAGGAATTTTCAAAAATTACACAGTGAAAATTCAATTAAAATCTCAAAAAACTAGAAAAAGTGAAGCGCCCTTTTGGAGGCCAGTTTTAGGAACTTTATTGAAGTCAAAATTGAAATATGAGAGAACGGTAAACTATCTCTTTCTGTCTAGTTTCCATAACATCTTGAATTTTTTTAAATTACCCATGGGAAGGCCTTCAAAAAATCATTCTCCCAAGACTAGTAAAAAAGGGTACCGTGGCCTCAAAAAACAAGGTAGAAAGGTGTTTTTTAGGTGGTTTTTGACCATTTTCACCTAGTAAAAGATGATAACTTGGGCTTATAAGCATCAAAATTTGATGTAGGAGTCATAATTTATCCAACCATGTAGATTTTGTGCCATTTGGAGCCCTCCAGAAAAAGCGTAGCACGACCCATGCCATGCTTTTTGCAAGGTGACTGTGCCAAAAATTGCCAAATTTATGGGTTTTCGAGAAACATAGGCCTAAAATATGGAGAGATATCTCACTAACCATGAAATTTTTTGAAAAAATGAGAGATATGGTTGTTATTTGGCATGTTAGGAACATAAACCTCCTCCAATTTCCCAATATTCTTCTCTGATTGTCCGCAATATTCTCTGCAAAAAGGTGACTTAAACAGGACATTGCACAGTCAGAAAAATAGGTTGTGAAGATGTGAATGGATATCTCATTTTGTAATACCTGTGTAAAGTATGAAGTAGTTTATTTTACTTTGGTATCGTAGGAAGAAAAACCTCCTCCAGTTTTCCAAAATTCATCTTTGTTTGGCCACAATATGTTCTGCAAAAAGATGACTAAACAGGACATTTCTCGAAAATGTGTCTTCAAAGATTTTATTCAAATTTCCAAATTTTTCTCCAAATTTACTCAAAATTGCTTCAGACTTGCTTCATGCAGACCTGAGATGGTATGCTATGCTATCATAGATGCATCAATAATTAAATCCAACCTATCCTTCTCTTTCTTATTTATTAGGGTTTGTAGATTTGAATCTTTAGGTCTTGGTTCTTGAACCATTTCTCACCTTGATTAGGTATCCCTATGGCCTCTGCAACTATATCAGTGGATATAGTGAATGATACCCTTGCAATTATGACTTGACCTTTCTTGAAGTTGGTGACAAACAATCTGGTCAATGCAGGATGATATTGCAATTTTTTGATCAACTCACAAAATGTTAGAAAATTATATATTACAGAGCAATGAAACACATAAAATATGTGGAAACACAAACACATAAAACATATAAAACTAGAGAGACACAGATATATGTGGTTCACCCAGTTTGGGCTACGTCCACCCCGAACAGCCAGTCCTTCCTTTCTATTATCTAGCAAAATGAAGAGACACAACCTACAATAGATCCGATGTAATATCCTCTGTTCTCTCTCACAGTCTCCCTATATAATTCTCGCTCTGAGAATACACATATAATACACAGCCGTAATAAAATACCCTCATACAAAACAAGGGGTTTCCTTCTAGGGAAAAAAACCCTAAATTAAACATAACTTCTACCGCCAGATCATTTGCCTAATGAATGACCTAGATTGACTAGAAATTACAATACTTTTACAAGAAAATTTTACATATTTTTTTAGCTTCAGTGGCGTTGTCCCCGAAACCCCTCGCCAGGGGAGGGATCCATAAAGTCACAGTCGCCCCCCTTGGACCCCCCAGACAGCGTTTAATTACGAGCGGAATTGCTACCCCATTAAGAACAGGGATCCAACACTATGATACTAAATAAAAAAGATAATTAGGCTCCACACCCAACAGAAAATTCAAAACACCCAACATGTTGAAAACACTTGACTACGAGTGGTGATGACAACATCTCTCGAGTATCTGATGGTTCATAACTTGAGCCTTTCCCACCCTTGTTGTAAGTTTTCTTCTCCTCCTCCATAGTGGACTAGGATAGAAAACCCTAGGGGGAAAACGGGGGAAGGGAAAAAAATGAATGGGATAATGGGGTTAGGAAGTATGGATGAATGTAGGAAAAATTTAGGAGGTTGGGAGGTGTTGGGTGTGGAGCCTGATTAGGGGTCCAGGGGGGGCGGTTGCAACTTTATGGAGCCCCCCCCCCCCCCCTGGGCGAGGGGTTTCAGGGGCAGCGACCCGAAGCTAAAAATAGATGTAAAATTGCCTTGTAAAAGTATTGTAATTTCTAGTCAATCTGGGTTGTTCATTAGGCGGATGATCTCACGGTAGAAGTTATGTTCAATTTATGGTTTTTTTCCCTAGAAGGAAACACCTTGTTTTGTATGAGGGTATTGTATTGTAGCTGTGTATTTTTGTATGTGTATTCTCAGAGCGAGAAAAAGATAGGGATACTATGAGAGAACAAAGGATATTACAGCGGATCTGTTGTAGGTTATGTCTCTTCATTTTGTTGGATAATAGAAAGTAAGGACTAGCCCAAACTGGGTGACCCACGTATATATGTGTCTCTCTGGGTTTAAATGTTTTATGTGTTTGTGTTTCCACATATTTTATGTGTCGCATTTCTCTGTAATATATAATTTTTTCTAACAGGAGGGATTTTAGGGACCTTAGGGAAGTGGAGGGAGCTTAAAAGAATAAGGGAATAGGGCTAGGGAATTTTTACACAGGCCTATACTGTTGTTTGCCCAAAAACGCAACGAGTAGGGATAGGGTTTGGAGATAGGTTTTAGGGAATGAAATTGAGAGAGGCTTAGGGTTTAAGGGATGTATTTGGGTGTGTAGGAGGTTAGGGTATGGTAGGAGAGGGATTCTAGGGTTTTCGAATTAGAAAAAAATAGTCTTCAAGAAAAGCGTAGTGTAGGAAGAAATTGGCAAGTTTTCCACGATAGGAATGAAGACACTGAGTGAAAGAGAGTGTGAAGTGACTAAAATTACTTATTTTACCCTTGTGAAAGCTTGTGCTGAGCTTGGAGACCTTTTGCAGCCCTTTAGAAACTTTTCAAGGCAAAGTGTATCTCCCCTGCAAAAAACATAGCGCCACAAGGAAAAGTGCAGCGTGTGAAGGAAAGGCGCAGTGCCAAGTTGCAAGCCACTCTTGGAGGCCTTACTGAACTCAAAATTGAGCTCATAATAGCTCATTGGAAATATATTTTTGTATAATACACAATGGACCCCTCAAGCACTGAAAATGATCACGTATAACCCCTCAAAAATCAATTCTCCCAAGACTGGTCAAAAAAACGCAGCATGGTTGAGGAAAAGCGCAGCGTGAGAGTGAAGAACACTTTTGGAGGCCTTATTAAATTCAAAATTGAGCTCATGATATCTCATTGGAAATATCTTTCTGTATAGTTATCCTTTGACTCATTAAGAAGGTCATTTGGACACTCTATGACAGAGAAAATGCATTTTCCCAAGAGTACTCCAGAAGTATAGAAACTCTCCTGTAGCAACTATATTTTGGGAATTTCTCCCCCATCATAACACATGTGTATAAACTAAAGGAGGTTTTTTGTTCCTTGTTCTATTATTGACAAAAACTTCTTTCATTTTTTCAAATTCATCTCCATTTGGTCAGAAACATACTTTGAAGTACAATTGTTCCTATGTGTAGCAAATGAGCTTGTGAGGCATTGATCTCTTTGATGTTAGATGGCTCAACTCTTGAGGCATGTACTCCATTATTGTATTTATTCTTGTCAGTGTATGTGGTATTTTCTTCCATGGCGAAATCTTATCTTACTATGAGGAAAAATTAGGGTTTGCTCTTGGGAAAACGAGGGATTTTGGGGCAGTTTTGGTGACCTTGAAACCCTAATGACCTAATGGAGACATTGAACTGAATGAAATCATTATGGTGATGATTGAAATTGTGATGATAATCTCGAAATGAATGGTACACTCAGTTTAGTGATGAGAGTGACCGACATGTGAAATTCTTGAGAGACTGGAAATAGCCCTAGACACACTCGCCAGTGACCAAATTTTTATTTGAAGACTCTATCAAATGACAAAAATTTGATTTGACACCCTAAGAAAACCTTGTAAGAGCATATTTCATCACTGGTGACAGGCTGAAAATACTGACACTAACATGTCCAAACAAGCGAAATTGAACGTATGATTGCAAAAATGCTAGAGGTTGGTATAATTCAACCTAGTCAAAGTTCTTTTTCTGCTCCAGTAGTATTGATGCACAAGAAGGATGGATCATGGCACCTATTTCTGGGTTATAGGGAGCTCATTAAGCTCACTATTAAAGATAAATTTCCCATCCCTGTGATTGATGAATTATTGGATGAATTAAATGGAGAAATTTATTTCACCAAGTTGGATCTTCGTTCAGGCTATCATCAAATTAGAATGAAGACTGAAGACATTATGAAAACAATATTTCGAACTCATGAGGGTCATTATGAATTTTTGGTCATGTCTTTTGGCCTTACAAATTCACCTTCTACATTTCAAGGGTTCATGAATTCCATTTTCAAACCCTTTCTTAGAAAATTTGTGTTAGTATTTTTTGATGTTATACTAATATACAGCAGGTCTTGCAAGGATCATGTTCAACATGTTGACAAGGTGCTCAAACTATTGGAGGAGAAAAAATTATATGCAAAAACCTCCAAATGTTTCTTTGGAGTACAAGAAGTGGAATATCTGGGTCATATTGTATCTCAGGTGGGTGTTAAGGTAGACCCTAACAAAATTAAAGCCATTAAGGAATGGAATTCCCCACAACCATAAATTAGTTGCGAAGATTTCTCAGGTTAGCAGGGTATTATCGCAAGTTTGTTAAGAATTATGGGAGAATAGAAGCACCTATAACAACATTAATGATGAAAGATGCATTTTCATGGACTCCCAAAGAAACTAAGGCCTTTGAACATCTTAAAGAGGAAATGTGCCAAGCACTGGTCTTAGCTACACCAGAATTCACAAAAACCTTTATTGTGCAATGTGATGCCTAGGGAAATGGAATTGGTGTTGTTTTAATGCAATAAGGAAGACCCATTGCTTTTAAAATCCGTCCAATCAAAGGAAATTAGTTACAGAAAGATAATTATGAGAATGAAATGTTTGCAATATTGCATGCACTAAATAAATGGGGACCTTACCTAATGGGAAGATACTTCAAGGTAAAAACTGATCATGATAGTCTAAAATACTTTTTGGAACAAAGATTATCTTCAGAAGAGCAATAAAAATGGGTCACAAAGATGTTGGGTTATGAATTTGAAATCATCTACAAAAAAGGGAAGCTAAATGTTGTGGAAGAATTGCTTTGTGCTATTTGTATTATCCAACACAATTCGATAACCGAAGCAAGGCAGGAATGGAAGAATGACGAATAAGGATGGACACTAATTCAAAAAATTTAGCAAGATCCTAGTACATTCGATACGTTTAGTTGGAAAAATGATTCCTTATGGTACAAAGATCGGTTATATCTTTGTAAGAATTCCCAACTAAAATAAAAGATTCTTTTGGAATTGCACACCTCTACCTTAGGAGGACACTCAAGATTTTTAAAAACTTTTCCACGGGGTGAAGAAGGAATTTTTTTGGGATGGCCTTAAATCTGATATTCAAAAGTTTGTGGTGGAATGTTTGGTTTTCCAGCAAAATAAAGTTGAGACAATTAAAACCCCGAGACTGCTACAACCTTTATCCATTCCAAATCAACGTTGGGAGGAGGTTTCAATGGATTTTATCACAGGTTTACCTAAGTCCGAAGGAAATAGTGTCATCATGGTGGTAGGTGATAGACTTACCAAGTATGCACACTTTTTTGCATTATCTCATCAATTTAAAGTGAGTACAGTTGCTACTGCATTTTTGGAAACAATTCAAAAGCTACATGGAAACCCAAAGATTATTGTAAGCGATAGAGATCCCATTTTCACTAGAAATTTTTGGACGGAATTATTTTCTTGTTTGGGTACTCAACTAGCTCATAACTCATCTTATCATCCTCAATCCGATGGGAAAACTGAGATAGTGAACAAATGTTTGGAAGGATACATTCATTGCTTTGTATATGAAAAATAGACACAACGGGTCGATTGGTTACCTCTGGCTGAATGGTGGTATAACGATTCCTTCCACACTGCAGAAAAAATGACCCCATTTATGGCACTTTATGGATATCATCCACCGTCCATCACATCATCTTTAAGAGAAAATTCTAAGGTTCAAGCAGTGGAAGATCACATCGAGCATCAAAAACAAATTCTCCAACCCTTAAAGGATAACCTAAATTTGGCACAAAATCGAATGAAACAACAAGGAGATCAACATCGCAGCGAGAGAAGTTTTGATATAGGAGACTAGGTATTTTTATGGCTACAACCATACAAACAAATGTCCCTCAAGCAAGCTAAGAAGGATAATAAATTATCGCCAAAGTATTATGGTCCTTACAAGGTGTTGCAAAATATTGGTACTACGGCATACACATTGGAGCTTCCTGCATCTTCCCGAGTGCACCCAGTTTTCCATGTTACATGCTTAAAGAAGGTTATAGGTGAAAAACTTATGGTTCAAACAATATTGCCAGAACTTGATGAGGAAGGAAAAATCATATTAGAACTTGAAGTAGTAACTCAAATAAGAACTCAATAGCTACGAAATCAATCAATTTCAGAGTATCTCATCAAGTGGAAGAACTTACCCACTAAAGATTCCACATGGGAGGATGATAATTTTATACAGAAGCATCCACGTTGAGGACAACAATTTTTTGAAGTAGAGGGGGCAAGTTATGTCCCTATATTACTAGTGTAGTACCTTATTGTTGTTAGTGTAGCCCCCTTATTGTTATTGTTATTGTTGTACCCATGTAGTCCCCATATTTATTATTGTGCCCCATAAATGGCCCACTGTTGTTATTGTTGTGCCCTTACATTATTATTGTTAGGTTGGCTAGAATTATATTGTGACCCCATGGACTCCTATATATAGAAAGGAGTTTTTGTCCTTTGAATCATCCAAGAATTGTTCATTTATGTAATGTAAAGGAGGTTGCCCCCTTGAAGTGGTTGATTTCTAAGGCATTGATCTCTCTTTTCTTCTATTTTGGGAGTTGGTTTCATAACAATGCACTGGGGCTAAAAACATTTATTTTGAGAAATTAATCCTAGAAAATCATACTTTTTGAAAAGGTCATGCTTAGGGCTTTGTGAATTGATGATGACAACATGTTCACTGATGTTGATTGATCCAATTTTCAGGCCTATTAACCAGATGTGACAAAATGGCCTTTAATAAAATTGTCACACATAACATAATTTAATCTCTTTATATACAACCATAAATTCAACCACTTTCTTTAGGTGATCTCATGGCTCCCAAAAAAACATTTATAGATTTGAAACTTACCCACTAGTGAAAAACTCCTTAGTCCTTACTAGTGGATCTAAACCCTTTAGGATATAAATATATTTAATAACTAACAACAATAAATTAATAACGAAAAGTAAGGTTTCCTTCTTAACTAAAATATACACCTATTTGTGAAGATGCCCCTTAAAGTATTTATACTTGTGCCTCACCCACACTCTTTAAACCAACCATTCATTGTTCAATCTTATATTATGTATTTCCAAATGTATTCTTTTTGTTCCCTATAAAAAAAGAGCTATTCATTTCATTTAGTATTAAAACCAAGACTGTTGGTTGACAAC